>PVIY010050973.1:0-15924 GCA_004026745.1 Myrmecophaga tridactyla
CAATAATGTTAGAACACTGAATGAAGCTGAATGTGAGAATGATAGAGGGAAGAGGCCTGGGAGCACAAATGAAATCAGAAGGAATGATAGACGATAAAGACTGAGATGATATAATCTAGGAATGCCTAGAGTGTATAATAATAGTGACTAAATGTACAAATTTGAAAATGTTTTTGCATGAGGACGAACAACAGAATGTCAACAATGCATGGTGCCGAAAATAGATGGTAATGAATATTTTAAAACTTTGAGTTATGTGTGAGACTAAAGCAAAAAATGTTTATTTGGTGCAAAATTTATATTTTGCACCAAATGACTAGTGCATTTCCTAATATAACTTATGTGGACAGCTTAATCGAGCTCCATAGTACTTGGAACCTTGAGTAGGGCATGAGGTTTTGTAGGTTTGTCCGGAATGATGCCTCGAGAAATCCCAGACTGATTTGAACAGTGAATAAAAAAGTATTTGCACAGTCCCCTTGGGAAATGGTGAGAAAAGGAGAAAATTCAACTTCCCCAAGTAGAGAATTCTTGATATTCTCACAAGCAGTTGGGACAACCAAAGCAATAGGTTGCGCCTCCAATCTTGGGGTTTGTTCATGTGAAACTTAACCCCGCAAAGGATAGACTAAACCTACTTAAATTAGGCCTAAGAGTCACCTCCAAGAGAACTTTTTTTGCTGCTCAGGTGTGGCCTCCCTCTCTCAGCCTACATGCCAAGCAAACTCACTGCCTTCCCCCTCTCTACGTGGGACATGACTCCCAGGGGTGTGGACCTTCCTGGCAACGTGGGACAGAAATCCTGGAATGAGCTGGGACTCAGCATCAAGGGATTGAGAAATCTTCTCGACCAACAGGGGGAAGAGTGAAATGAGACAAAATAAAGTGTCAATGGCTGAGAGATTCCAAACAGAGTCGAGAGGTTATCCTGGAGGTTATTCTTACGCATTAAGGAGATATCACCTTTTCAGTTAAGGCATAATGGGAAGGCTGGAGGGAACTGCCTTAAAATGTACAGCTGTGTTCCAGTAGCCATGTTTCTTGAAGATGATTGTATGATATAGCTTTCACAATGTGATGTGTGATTGTGAAACCCTTGTGTCTGATGCTCCTTTTATCTACCATATCGACAGATGAGTAAATTAAAAAAAAAAAAAAAGTTTCTCTGGCTGTGACTCTTAGGCATAATTAAAAGTAGGTTTAACTTCTCCTTTGCAGGAATAAGTTTCATAAGGGCAAGGCCCAAAACAAGAGTTTGGTTTATTAAATTGGTAGTACCTCATGCTTCCAAGAATATCAGGAATTCCCCAGGTGAGGAAGTTTAATATTTCCATATCTGGGAATGTTGCAAATACTTTTTAATTTTCCACCCAAATTTCTCTGGGATGTATCAGAATGTTACATTAACCTGTATAAAATAACACAATCTCATTCCCTATTCAAGGTTCCATGTGATCATATTGTTTACATAAACTGACAATACAGGTTAAATTAGTGTACTACAGAAAATATAATTAAGCATCTCTTCCTTTGGTCTTACAGAGAAGTTGAAGTTGTTAAGCACAGTCAACACTTATCCTTTACCCTGAATTCTGATTTACCTTATTCCTAACCAGATAAGTTTCATTCATATCTCTAATTGAAGCCTGATCCCTTTTCAACTTCTTTAATAGTTGCTGTGTGGGGTAATGGTGACTTTCATAGCTTTAGAATTCTGAGTCTCTTGGGTCATACAGATACCCAAAGTTCCAGGGAATGACCAAGTTATACACAAAGAGCTCAGCATCTCAGAATTTAGATATAACAATTAAAGCTCAGGAATATATGTGACTGCTGTTAAGAGCTTACAGTCTAGGAACCTTTACAATAAGCCTCATTGAACATTCTGTATTCTTAATCTTCAATTGCCCAATCTCTGCCCACTTTCTATCACCTGATAACATATACTCTTGGATTCAGTTCACAGAGTTTTCACATTGCAATTGGTCCACATTAGTGAGGCCTTACAATATATCTGTCTTTTCGTTTCTGGCTTATATCACTCCAATAATGTCTTCAAGTTTTATTCACCTTGTTGAGCGCTTTACAACTTTATTCCTTCTTGCAGCCACTCAATATTCCATTGTGGAAGAGTTTATTTACACCTTGTATGTTATAACAGCTTTACAAAATACCTATATTGATGCAGGGGTCAGTTTTCCTGGGTTTTAAAGGAAATAAAAAATTGCACCAAGTACAAGAGCCTTAATTTTTAGTTTAGCATAGCTTGCTCCACCATCCTTCCTATATATCAATAATGCTTCTAAAGTACTCTGTAGACCATTTCTGTTGCATTGAGTTTCTAATAATAATAACGTGTTTGTACTACGAAGGTCATGCCTTTTGTTTGGTTTCCATTTTAACCAAAGTGCATGTTTGTGGAGAAGTTGGCTAAAGTTGTGGAATTGGAGCCGTCTGGCTTGGACTACCTCAAGCTCACCCACTTCACTGGTTCCTTTTCCATTGGTTCCCTTGAATAGTGCCTTTTGTGTCTACTACTGCTGATCTCTACCATCCTAAAGTCTTTATCAACGGTATTTGCCACCCACCGACATCCTGCGCACTCTTTTATCTTAGAACATTTTCTAAGGTCCTTTTGTGGTTGGGCTATAGAAAGAGTCAGGGTTGGAATTTTGGCCTTCTTTACATTTGCAGTGTGGGGACTGCAGGAGTATGATGTTTAACATGTTCCTGCAGATGTTGAGGAGGGCATTGTGGCTCTGAGAAGTAACACTGGCAAGAAGTTATCAGAGATCCTTGATCCAGATGTGGTTTCAAGTGTTGACCTTAAAGAGCCGAATATCATGATATATCAAGGAGCACAAATTTAATGTAACCTGGCCTTGGGAGTTGTGATAAGGAAATATTTCAGTGGAGGAGGAGGCAACTATGCTACAGTTCTTCTTTAAAAAGCAAACACACACACAAACACACAGACACACATATCCTGAATCAAATTAAAAGTGATAGTTGGCCAAATAAGAAGTCGAAAGTTGGGAGGATACCTGGAAACAAAAATGACAACATCAGAGAAGCATAGAGGTGAGAAACAACATGGTGTGGACAGGGTCAGGGGTCAGGGCTGGGACCCAAACATCAGAAGAGAAATAGCAAAAGATGGGCCTGGAGGAGTAGCAGGGGCAGGATCACAAAGGGTCTGGTATGCTGTTGTAAGGAGGCTGTACCTTCTTCAATAGATGGTGGGGTTTAATGGTTTAAGCAGGGGAGTGATGGGATAGATTTCAGTTTCACTGTGCAGAGGGTTGATCTAAGAAGAATCAGACTGGTAGCAGAGAGAACAATCCAGAAGGCATATTGAGCAGTCTTGATAGGGGATTATGAAGGCCCAAACTAAGAATGTGTGATTTGGTTAGAGGGAGGAGAGGGACCCAGACAGGCCAGGAAGGCAGGGAATTGGCACAGGGGACATGGGCACTCATTATTATAAAGGGTCACTGAAAGGGTAGAGATGAGAACCCAGAGCCCATTCAGGTGACCCTCCCATCCCAGTCAGCACTGTCCTTGCCCCCCGCCATGAGTTGGAGTTGGTCTGGGAATTGAGAGGAGCTGGTGGTTTGGGAGATAGTGAGGTCAGCAAGTCTGGCAGTAGGAAGCAAGGGAGGCCAGAGGTGGGAGAAACAGGCTGGAACACAGCTGCAGATGATCTTTCACTTCTACCTCCCAACAGCTCTGGGAGAGAAACCTACTAGGTAGATTTCTAATTCACTGCATCTCTGCAACCTCCTCCTCTGACCAAAGGGCATGGATAGGGTTCACAAACCCTAAAATGCCACTGCGGATTTCCTGTGCAAAGAGAGATTGAGAATTCATGTGCCACCAGCAGGGAGACCAGACTGGACCGTTCCAGAGACAAAAGACACATATGACACTGGCCTCATTTGTTCTTTCAGTCACTAAATATGTATTGTTGTCTCTGCAGAGTCCAGCACTATGCCACTGGACAGTATGGCTGGAGGTAGAGGCACCACAAATAAGACTCTGATGTAGCTCTTACCCATAAGGAAATCATCATCTCATTGGGGAGGTAAGGTAGGCACAGAAACAGCAATAAAGGTCCATTAGAGAGGCAGAGAGGCAGTGTAATTGGTATTCCAAAGGGGAAACAGTGATTTCAGAAAGTCCTGTGGAGAAGACAGCATTGAACTGGGCCTTCATGAGCAGGAGAGCTGCCCCTCTGGGTACAAGGAAAGGCCTAGAGAAGTCTCAGAAACAGAAAGTTTCAGGAAACACTGAGTAGATTGACTCATTTAAGCAGGGCAGGAAGGTGAGGGAAATGAGGCTGAACTGTGGGTCCAGAGGGCCTCAAATGACAGGCTGCCATGTTTGGACTTCATTCTGTTGGCTGCATGAATCATTTTGAGCAAGGAAAGGTGTCCTGAGGAAACTGGGTTTTTTTTGTTCATGACTTAGCCCTAAACCATGAGAAATGTCCTGCTCCTTAATTTTTCCCTGCCTCTGTAAATGCCTACACCTTTTAAGCTTGTAAAAACCCATTTCTGCTCTGAATGTAGTAAGCCATTGACTGACTTAAGTTTCTCATTTTTTTTCTTTCACTGAAATGCCTTTTGTGCCTAGCTGATAAGTCTGAAGTGCCAGGGCTGAACCATATTTTTGGAGATGTAAAGCGTTTATGGAAATTAGAGCTTAATAATACACATTAAGGAATGTTGTATAACTAATACAATGGAACATTCATCCTGTTCATGAGGTTCAGATAAATACAATAAAAGTTCCCCGGGGACAACCTGCAATGTTGGAGAAATGCTAATGGTGCCTTCCATCTCAGAACATATTCTGCAGTCATAAAATGGAACACCCTGATGAGAAGGGGCAAAAGGAAAGGAACATGAGGTAGGGATTCCTAATACATGATAACAAAGGTCCAGCAGTCCTGGGGGAGAGGCAACCCCAGGGTCAGACCACAGATCCCATGTCAGATGGGAGGATGACGAGGTCAGCTATTTCCCCAGGATCAGGTAAGAAAACAGAAAATTACGCTTTCCTTTTTTTATTTATTCTTCCCTTTATAGGCTAGTGTCTTAGTTTCTTTGGCTGCTTAAGCAAATGCCATACAATGGTTCAATTTAAACAATGAATATTTATTCACTCACAGTTTTGAGGTTAGGAGAAAGTTCAAACCAAGGGATCATCAAGGCAATGCTTTCTCCCCAAAAACTGTAGCATTGTGGGGCTGGCTGCCAGTGACCCTTGATCCTTAGCTTGTCACATGGCAAGGCGTATGGAGGCAAGTCCTGGTTTCTCTCTTCTCTTCTGGGTTCCACTGATGTTGAGCTTCTGACTTCTCCTTCTGGCTTTCTCTCATCTCGGTCTTAATTTCATTCTGTTTGTGAAAGATACCAGGAATAGGATTTAGACCCATCCTGATTGAGTGGGTCACACCTTAACTGAAGTAACCTCATCGAAAGGTCCTACTTACAATGGGTTCACACCCACAGGAATGGAATAAGTTTAGGAACATGTTTTTCTGGGGTACATACGGATTCACACACCCATAGATAGAATTGCCCTTATCCAAACTTTAGATTCACTCATCTCTGACAAGGTTACTTAAACCTTTTTTTTTTTTCAAAATTCCTTTTTTTTCAATCCTATCCTTTTCTCTAGTTAGTCTTAATGCTCATAAGCAGATTTCTCAGGCCTTTACAGGTCTATAGGTATAAAAGGGGACTCATTAGCCCTACTAGCTTAAGAATAGTAAAGGCCTTCAGCCTTCCAGACAAACTCTCCAGGTATTTCCAAGAATTGTTTTGGGGCCTGGGCTCCTCACCTCTTTGTCATCCTCAGTCACTCAGCTTCATCATCGATGTTCTTTGCACAGGAAATAGCTTAAGGAAATCACACCCTTGAAAATGCCAGTTGGGCTTTTCCTAAGAGTGAAAATGTTCAGAGCAAGGCTTCTGCATCTAAATAATTCTGAAGCTTCCAGTCCTTTTGGCCCCAGAGAGGTGCTTGGTAGCAGGCCAAGGCTAAAACAGGGCCTTCCAAGGCTCCTGCCTCCCTTTCTCCCCCAGGTCTAAAAAGGCACTGGTTATGCCTAAATCAAACAATTTTCCTTCAGCCTCTATCTCTTATCCCTTATTTCCCAAGGGGGTAAATGCCATCCTATCCATCCTCTGCATTGTTGTCAGGTCTATCATCTCCCTATCTAGTACCCTAGCTTAAAAAAACGTTTAACACTAAATACATGAAAAGTTAGGAAAAAAAAAAAAAATCTACACATACACTCACATACACATCCCACCTTTTTCCTCCACCTTCTTCCAAAACACAAATGCCCTCGTGCATGTCAATTTGGGCAGACCATCAAGAACGCCAAGCGTTTCAACTCCACAGCAACGTTCTAAATCCATGCGTGCTCACATAGGCCCCCTTGCTACTTGTTTAAAAGATCCCACCCCCAACTTTGTCATATGTTGGATTTACATAGTCATTTATAGCCTAAAACCAGTTTTCACAATTGGCACTCCTCTGGTGTCAACTGTTGAGATCTGTTTGCCAAAATACTTCCTCCTGCAAGATTCCATTTTGTTGCTGAATCGCTGCTCTTTGTTGTGAAAGGACAATTTATCATTTGGGGCCCAAAACTGGGCTTATAAGTGTTTATATAGTAATTTGTCAAATAGCATTTTAAATGACGTCTGCACATATGGCAGTCTGTACAATGTGTGCCTTCCACAGAGTAATGAATGACAGAGTGCACAAGCTTTGGTGTCAGACACAGTGTCCAGCTCTGCCATTGACTGTCTGTGAGAATGTAACTTCTCTGACACTCAGCTGTGAAACAGGAGCAATAAAATATTGTCATGAGAATTAAACTAAATGACATATTGTAAGACTCCTAAGAAAGTCAAGAAATGATGCCTATTGTTACTTATATTATTAAAATATGTTGCATTGCTTTAAGGCCCCAGAAGAAAAACATTTCTAAACACTTGGGGTAGACCAGAAATGGTATTTGCATGGCATTCCAGCTGCCACTCTTTGGTTCCATACACACAGCAAACATTATTAATTAATTACCACACATTTTCTCACTGAGACTAAGCTTGGCCTCAGAATCCTTAACACACTGTTAGAGGCAGCGACCACGGCTATTTATTTAAATTTCACATGAACAATGAATACTTTTTTATTGTATGTATGTTCAATGCAATTTTTGGACATACTTATAGTAAAACTTATTATATCAAAATTGTTCATTGTTCATCTAAAATTCAAATTTAGCTGAGAATCCTCTATTTTTATCTGGCAACCCTAAGGCTGGTAGGTGACTTGCCCTCTCTGACCTCAATAATAGTCAAGACTTTGGGCTATCAAGTGATTAAAACTCAACTCTAAAGGAAGAAAGGCAGTTTATGAGCTTACATGGTTGGGAATTCAGCGGCAGGGCTAGCATCAGCCATGCTTGGATTCAAGAGCTGAGGCAGTATGTGAGATCCCTGTGTCTCCTCCAGCAACCAGATCTGCTTCCCTGTACGCTTCTGTGCCCATCTAAATCTATGGTGGGCCCCAGAAAAGCCATGCCATGTCATCTCATCCTCATTCAATATCGCTGGCTGGGAGCATTTTGATTGTTCCCATGAAGATGTGACCCACCCAATTGTGGGTGGTAACTATCAATCAGATAGCTTCTATGGAGTTGTGACTCCACCAATTAATCCTTTAAAAGAGGGAACATCTTGGAGAGAGTCCCTTTATAGAGCCACGAGAAAGCCACAGCAGAACGCTGCAGAACCATGGAGGAGAGTCCATCAACCAGTGACTTTTGGAGATGAAAAAGGAAAACGCCTCCCAGAGAGCTTCATAAAACAAGAAGCCAGGAGAGAAAGCTGAGATACTTTGCCATGTACCCTTCCAGCTGAGAGACAAACTCTGAATTTCATCGGCCGTTTTTGAGTGAAGGTAATTTCTTGTTGGTAGCCTTAATTTGGATGTTTTTATAGACTGGCTTTAATTGGGCCATTTCCTCGGCCTTAGAACTGTAAACTAGCAACTTATTAAATTCCCCTTTGTAAAAGCCTTTCTGTTTCTGGTACATTGCATTCCAGCGGGTAGCAAACTAGAACAGTTTCTTTTCACAGACAGGCTGGCCGTACCTGATAGGAAGGAAGCCCGCCTCCAATAACAGATTTACTTATCCCAACTTTAACAACCAGGGAATTTCTTTCTCCCAATGTTTGCCTATCAGTCCAGAGAATTAACTCCAATTGGTCTTACTGGGTCTTGTGCCCTCCTTTAAACCAATGGGTGTTGCCATGGAAATGGGCCTGGTTCAGATCATGGGCCCAGACCCATGGATGGAGTCAGATTAGGGAAACTTGATGAGTCCCACCAGGATCATTTGGCATAGGAGAAGTGCAATTCCCAAAGAAAGCAGCCTGCCAAGCAGAAAAAAACAACAGGAGTCCATTTCCACTACGTATTGTCAGTTTTCATAGAATTAGAGAAAGACCTCAACATACAGGAAGGTCAGACTCTTCAATCAAGAAGCAAAATATATAATAAACTATCATAAACCCAAGGTACTATGGTACTTTTGAAGGCAAAAAAAAATAGTGACCTGTCACAGCGAAATGTCTTATTGAGAGAGAGATGCAGGGAGAGAGAGTTCTTGTGAATGATTGACAGGGACAATAAGAGGTGCTGGTAAAGGCTCCTTAGGGGAGCAGTTTTGACTCAATATTGGTTTTCAAACAGTTTTGAAGCATAGAAAAATCTCATGTTTTCCTCAGGCCTATGAAGCACCTGTCTGTCAGAAGCCGAAGAGCTGACTGCAACAGGTTCTTCAAGAGTTATTCCCCACCTAGTTGTATAATGGAGAGAGTGGGCTATGCAAAGAAGCGGTCAGGATTAGGATTGCAACTCCACCACTTGCTCACGATGAACTTGGACATGTTGCCTGACAGTCTGGGCCAGAGCCCCTTCCTGAGGGCCCAACCCCAAGCGCAGGTGCGATGATCCTGCAACAAGGTCCCTGAGCAGAGAACATTTCCACAGAAGGGGCCTGGTGCCCTGTGGACTCTCAGGACTTTGCAGAACATTCTGGAAAGGATTGGCTCAGAGAACTAGTCAAAAGGAGCAAACTTGACCAGCTGTGAAAATTCCCCTAGACTGTATTTCTTACCAAGATAAGAAATATCTGAAAAGGGGTTTTCTTTAATAGTAAAGTTTCAAACAAGACAAAATGCTGTCAATCAGATGGTGGTCAAAAGCATGGTTAAGCTCCTGATCTTTGGAAGCACAAAGACCTGAGTTTGTATCCACAGTGACCTTGGGCAGGTTACTTAATCTGTCTGGATCACTATTTCTGCATAAAAAGGGGTTAATACCCTCTGAAATCTGTTCTATAACTAATGGTTGCAATGTGCTTTGAAATTTGGTATCAGAAAAGTGGGGTGCTACAATTTGCAAATAACAAAAATATCAGAACAGTTTTATAAATGGATAATGGGAACATTCTCGAAGAATTGTGCATGGCTTGATAAGAAAGGCCTAGATTGCTTCGAAGAGACTATTGGTAGAAATATGGATGCTAAAGTTATTTTTTGGGTTTAGCTTCTAGTTTCAGTGCCTTTCTCTCTCAGCTCCTGTGGATCCTTTCTTTCTTTGCATCTCTGGGGCATTTCTTTGCATCTTTCACCTGGTTTCATCTCTCTGCTCTCTGTATCTGTCTTTCTCTGTGTGTTTTCTGTCTTTATTCTCTTCATAGAGTACTCACTCAAATTAGGGGGGTGCTCAGGAAAGACTACCTGAATAGTTGATCTCTCAGCTGAGACTTCAGAGAGCAACAAGGGGGACGGAGCAATTCAGGCAGAGGGGTCACCAGGAACAAAGATGCAGGTGCATTTGTGGGAAACTAGAAAATTCCTTACCGCTAGATAGTTCGTGCAAGACAAGGGAGTGGCCTGCGGAAAATGCAAATATGTCACTTGGCAGAAGTGATGTCGATATCCCTAAAATGGTTTGCAGTTTCAAGACAACTCATTCCACTTGCTCAAAAAGTGGCTATTCTTATTATTGCGTGTTTTGTAAAGAAGCAGCAGAAGCCTGCTTTCCAAGGCTATATTACAAGGAATCCTACTCTATTAAAAAATAAAATCAGACCAGCTCTGAAAGAGGGCAGACCAGCCCCAGAGACATTCCCTTGTGTTTTACTTGGTAGGTTCCAAGGCACTTTCTGACATCTGTTGTCAAGGTTTGAGGACAACTGATCCAGCTGATGAATCTGGATCCCAAAATGAGGTGACTGGTTCACGTGATGAGGGAATGTTGGGATACAAGGTAGGAATGAGAACTTCCAGTGCTTTGTCTTGCCTCTTGCCATGCTGAAGAGTGAGTGGCAAGTAAAGGAAAGGTCTGGAGTCCCAGGCATTCTGTGGCAAGAGTAGGTCATGTGGAGAATGGCAGTGAAGGATCTAGGGAAGCAAGAGGCCAGTGTAAGTTCCTGGGCACCTAGGCCTAGGGCAAAGGAACCTCAGGTAAAGGTGCCTCGGGGTGGGAAGGAACCTTGCAATTTTACTGTATGTGGTCATCCACAATTTGTGTTCTCTAGAAAAAAAATCACTTTTACTGTGCAGTGAGGCATCTCATTTAGTCGTTGCTTAGAAAATTCATTCAAAAACTAAATATTTGTTGAGCACCACCCAGGTGATATAACAGGTCCTTTATTAGGAATTGCAGACCCAAAGCTTAATAAGACTGCCCACTTTGATTGCATACTTTAGTGAGGGAAATATAAGAAAAGGTAAGTGCCCTAATATGAGTATATCCAAAATGTTATGGGAAAACAAGAGAAGAAAGAGTAAATTCTATTCACACGCCAAAAAAGTGAGTTCTAAATTTGGCTTTGAAGCATCAGTCTGAGTCTACCAATCCTGAAAGAGGGACAGTGGCCTGAGCCAACACCGAGGCAAGCATATCACAGTGACCAACATCTCCCAGCCTTTTTTTCTTTTCAGAGAACTTGTAGGTTTACAGAAAAATCATGCAGAAAAGACAGGGTTCCCAAACTCCCTCCTATTATTAACACTTTACATTAGTGTGGTACTTTGTTACAATTGATGAAATAATATTATAATTGTACTATTAACTATAGTCCATGGTGTCCATTAGGGCTTACTGCGGGTGCTGTAGAGTCCCATGCTTGTTACTTTTTAAAATTTTATTCTACTAACATATATGCAATTTAAATGTTCCCTTTTTAACTACATTCAAATATATAATCCAGTGGTGTTAATCATATTCACAATGTTGTCCTACCATCACCACCTTCCAATACCACTTTTCCATCACCTCAAACAGAAATTCTCTCCCAATTATGCATGAACTTCCCATCCCCTTCTCCAGCCCTGGCCCCTAGTAACATGTATTCTAGTTTCCAACACCACAGATGCGTTTACTCTAATATTTCATATTAGTAGTATCGCACAGTATTTGTCCTTTTGTATCTGGCTTATTTCACTCAACACGATATCTTCAAGGTCATCCATCCTGTCACATGGATCAGAACATTATCCTCTTTATGGCTGAATAATATTCCATTGTATGTATAGACCACATCTTGTTTAATACATTCATCTGTTAATGGACACTTTTTCACTCTCAAACCTCATATGCTCACTTGTTCTGCTCTGAAGGGAAAAATATGTAAATCATTTTACGTATTGATTTTACATAAACATCCTAGAACATCATTGCTGATATCATGGGAACCACTTGGTACCTTGGCACCTGGAATATTTGAACAATATGAAAAGTGTAGCTAAAGGAAGATTAGAGGGACTGGTGGGGAGTGACAGGTAAAAACTAGAGGTGCAAAAAGGACCCAGACTACAAAGCCTTATATGCTGTGCAAGGGATTTGAACTTTATACAGTAAACAAAGGGAAATTAGGGAAGGTTTTCAAGTGAGAGATTGACTATTAAAGTGATACTATTGAATGGTAAGTTATTTTAATAATAATGGCAACAAGGTTGTGGTTGGCAGCTTCTAAAATGGCACCCAATGATTCCCACCTCCTGGTATTCATGCCCCATATAATCCTCTACCCTAGAAGTGACCTGGATCTAATGACTTGCCTCTAACACATAGAATATGGAAAAAATAATAGAATATCACTTCTGAAATTATGTTGCTGAAAAGATATGTCCTCTGTCTTGCTGGTGCTCTCCTGCCCCCTTGTTTGCTCACTTTGATGGGAGCCCACTACCATGCTTGAGATGCACCATGGAGAGGCCACACGTCATGGAGCTGAGGGATGCATCCAGCCATCAGCCATCAAGGAACTGATACCATCAGTCCCACAGCCAAAAGAAACTGAATACCCACAACAATCACATGAGTGAGCTTAAAGCAGATCCTTCTTCAGTCAAGACTTTAGAAGAGGCTACAGCCTGACCAGCACTTTGAACGTAGCCTTGTGAGAGACATTGAGGCAGAGACACATGACTTAGTTGTACCCAGATTCCTGGCTCCTAGAGACAGTGAGAGAATAAGTGTTTGTTAAGTCACTAAATTGTGGGAAAACTTGTTACACAGCAATAAAAAACTGATACAATGGCTCCATTTATTTAGCTCATACCCCCTCCAGGCACTTGGCTAAGCACTTTACATGCATTAATTATCTCATCCAATCCTCAGGAGAACTTTGAGGTAGAATTATCATCCCATTTTACAGATGAACATCCTGAGGGTTAGCCAGACTAAGGAACTTTTCCAAGGCCACAGATATTAAGTGGCTGAACTAAGATTCTAATAGTAATGTTTCTTGCCCCAGAATATTAGTTCTGAGTCACCACATTGTACATTGTTTTGAATGCAGCAGAGAGCAGTGGAGGTGAGGGATGGGAAGAAGTTGGGTGGTGAAGAAGCACGGGCTTCTAGAAAACCGCTCATTAAGTCTAAAGAAAATTGGGGGAGAGTAACTAAGAGCTGATAATTTTATTTCACCTTTAAAGGTTATTAAACACAACATACTATAATGGAATTAGTGACCTTATTAAAACATTTACTCACACATTACAACTTGATAAAAATTATGAGTTAATAAATCTTTTTACACCTACAAATGATACAACAAACCATTCATCTGAAGGAAAATCATCTGGTTACACCAGTTCTTTGGTTCATTCCAGGAGGTACTGGGAGTTTTAAAAAGTCAATCAGAGACTTTGGGAAGGAAAAGATCATAAGACTCTCTAAGCCAGAAGGACACTGCCAGATGCCCCTAAGTCTTCTCCGCCTACATCCCCTCCCTATTTCTCTGGCCCACCACCCATCTGCTCATCTGGCAGAGAGCAGGGAATGCCCTTCTTAGCCAAAAATATCTCCACAGTTGCCTGGAAGAGAATAGTAAACTTGATAGTAATGCAGAAAGGGGAGCATGAAGAAAGCAAAGGAAAATCGTTTGCCCTCCAGTTTTCTTGGTGCGATATGAAATCTTTCAGAGACCCGGAGGTTTGGTGTTAGGGGGAGAAGTCAAAGCACCTGGTTAGCAGGCATATGTGTACAGTATAGAATGGGTGGAAGGGGTAAGGGATGTTCAAGATGGCATCTCTGGTCCACAGACACACATCCCTTTCTCAGTGAAGGATTAACCTAGCCTTTATCAGCTCTACTGCAGGAATCCACTCAAATTCTCCTTTTATTATCCCACTACTCATCCATTCCTCTCTCCTTTATGTTTAGAAGCTCCATCGTTCCCCTTAACAAAGTCTGACAAAATAACCCTTAGAAAATTTCCCAGGAACACCCTACAATTAGTCACACATTATAAAGTGAAGGTACAAGGAATTTTGACTAAGATAATCAGAGAGAAGGAGGTGTTAGTTAAAACAAAACTAGTCAAAGTATGGTACAAAATGTATTGAATTTGTTTTTTTAGTTAACAGCGTGCAACATTCAAGAACACATTTGTCATCCTACAGAAGACATCTAAATGTGCAAAAATGAGGAGATACCTTAGGCATACTGAACATGATATGGACCACTTGAATAAAAAGTGGCCATGAATTTAATATCTGTTAAAATAATTTTTCGTAGCTAAATTATCCTTTCTATGTTCCTAATATTAAGTCTGAACCCAGGTTGGACAGAGATGTAACATTTCCTTCTTGTTCCTTCCTCTCCATCTTCTCTCATTTAAGCACCAGCCTCACAGCACTAACAAATCATGTAGAAATCAACAACTTGATGCATAGCTAGAATTTGCTGCACATCTCTTACCTGTCAGGCACCAGAATATGACCACTACATATAAGATTGCTCTTCACAATAACCCCTAAAAGTCTTCTGCATTTCACAGATGAGATCAGCTTAGTGAGATAAAGAAATTTGCCCAAAGTTGCACAGCTAAGAAGGAATGGACCAGAAAGCAAACTCTCTCAGTTTGACTCCAGAATCCTCGCTCTTACCCACAATGCAGCTACCTGCTTTGATCTATTTACTGTTTATTTCCACCTTGGGTCACTGTGTTCTCTCATAGCTGTTGGCAGAAGGAACAATGTAATCTAAGCCACACCCCTTAGATTACAGCCTCCAGGAGCAATTTTTCACCATTGTCTCCCCAAACCTAGCTCCGCAGCTGATGCTAGGTAAACTGCAATAAATATTTGTATTAAATTTCAAATGATCAAATCATCTCAATTTTTCACAAATACTTCAAATCTCTATTTTATAAATCATAGTCTATAAACATATTAACACTTTCCTGAACAATACAAAAATAAGAAGGCTAGGTGAAGCCATATTGATCTTTGGCACTGCTACAGCCTGGATTCCGCTCTTGGTAAGGGATCCCAGGGAACAGGAATGGAAAACTGGGGAGGAAGGAAGGAAAGAAAGCTGATATAAAGATGAGTTCTCAGACTGGTCTCCACTTGGGCAGCTGGGACTTGATCCCACCAGGACTCTCGGGGAGCCAAGTAGAAGAACGTCCACCAGAAAGATAGGTAAGGATAGTATTTATCTACCAGCTCCAATCTGCCATTGGTCAAGGGGGCATTAATGTACCTTCACTTCCAGGCTGCATACGTGAGAAGGCCAAGTGAGGTCCTGCAGTGTTTTAAGTTGGGCATCGGAGAAGCCCAGGGCAGAAAGTGAAAGAAACATGTGCGGCTAAGGTGAGGTGCAGGCAGTTGCATCTGAGGGAAGCAGGTAGCTGCAGCACTGGCTAGAGAAAGGGGTGACTGGGGGTGGGGGGTAGACAGGCCACAGAAAGTGTCCAATGCAATTTCCTCCTAGGCAGGAAGTCTACAGTGAACACCATGGGAACTGGGGGCTAGAGAGAGAAGAGAAAGTCCCAGTTAAAATGCAGGGGGACATCTAAGGTCTAGCCCATTTGCAAAGTGAATTTCCTCATTCTCAAATCAACAAATTAGAGATCTATTCAGATTTAAAACTCTCCTTTTAAAATGTAAATAACAGGGAGGGCCGAGGTTAATTCTACTGGTCATTCAAAACTACAGTGAATGCTTTAATGCAATTGCCTAAAACCCAGGGAGGCGTGCATGAGTTGGATGGAAGATAATGGCAGAGGGCGAATGAAAGGTAATAAATGACTATCATACCCAGTAAACGTGAAGCATGGTACTTGGTGGGTTGAAACATTGGTCACACCATAAAAAGCATGTGTAAATTTTAGCTGTATAGCCTGAAGCCGGGTCACTGAATATACAAACTCGATGTCAGTATTCAGCCTGCTATTCTTGACCTCTCTTATGAGAAGTATAAAAATACACTTGCAAAAGAAATGGCAGATGACACATTCCTTAATGTTTAAAAAAATTTTAGAAATCTCAGTCTTGTTTACAATGAGGACCTTTTCATTTCTTGCAAAGCATTAGG
>PVIY010050974.1:0-15917 GCA_004026745.1 Myrmecophaga tridactyla
GCAAAGGCCCCGAGATTCACCTCCTAAGGGGACATTGGGATAAAAGAGCTAAACACAAGTGATTGTTATAGAAAGCCAGTGGTTCTCAAACATTTTGGTCCTAGGAACCCTTTACTTTATAAAAATCATTGAGGCTCCAAAGAACTTTTGTTTATGTAGATTGCATCTACTAAAAGTAAATTACCTATTGGAAGTTAAAATTGAGAAAAATGTAAAATTATTTTTATTAATTCTTTTAAAATTAATAAACCTATTAATATAAATAACACATTTATGTGAGAAAAATTCCAGTAGCAAAAAAATTGGGAGATGTGTGGCATTATTTTACATTTTTTGTGAATTTCTTTGATAGAAGACTGCTGAATTCTCATATCTGCTTCTGCATTCAATCTGTTGTACGATGCTATTTTAGTTGAAGTATATGAAGAAATTTAGTCTCACATAAATATGTAGTTGGAAAAGGTAAGATGTTTTAAAGTCCTCTTTAGATAATTGTGGATATCCTTCTTTGATACAACAGCAAAACCTGACTAGTGATAGTTCCTTTTAAAATTTAGTTGCAGAATGGACAAATGAAATCAGAAGGAAAGATATATGATAAAGACTGAGATGGTATAATCTAGGAATGCCTAGAGTATATAATGGTAGTGACTAAATGTGCAAATTTAAAAATGCTTTTGCATGAGGAAGAACAAAGGAATGTCAATAATGCAGGGTGTTGAAAATAGATAGTAATTTATATTTTAAAACTTTAACTTCTGTATAAGCTAAAGCAAAAAAAAATGTTTATTTGGTACAAAATTTCTATTTTGACTAGTGCATTTCCTAATATAACTTAATCGAACACCATAGTACTTGGAACCTTGAGTAGGGCATGAGATTTTGTAGGTTTGTCCAGAGTGATGCCCCGATAAATCCCAGAGTGATTTGAACAGTGAATAAAAAAGTATTTGCAAAGTCCCCTTGCGGGAATGGTGAGAAAGGGGGAAAATTCAACTTCCCCAAGTTGAATTCTTGCTATTCTCACAAGCAGTGTAGACAGCCAAAGCTATAGGCTGAGCCCCCAATCTTGGGGTTTGTTCATATGAAACTTAACCCCACAGAGGATAGGCTAAGGCTACTTAAAATTAGGCCTAAGAGTCACCCCCAAGAGAACCTCTTCCGTTGCTCAGATGTGGCCTCTCTCTCTCAGCCAACACAACAAGCAAACTCACTGCCCGCCCCCTGTCTACGTGGGACATGACTCCCAGGGGTGTGGACCTTCCTGGCAACATGGGACAGAAATCCTAGAATGAGATGTAACTCAGCATCAAGGGATTGAGAAAAACTTCTCAACCAAAAGGAGGAAGAGCGAAATGAGACAAAATAAAGTGTCAATGGCTGAGAGATTCCAAACAGAGTCAAGAGGTTATCCTGGAGGTTATTCTTACGCATTAAAGAGATATCACCTTTTTAGTTAAGGTGTAATAGAGAGGCTGGAGGGAAGTGCCTGAAAAATGTAGAGCTGTGCTCCAGTAAGCATGTTTCTTGAAGATGATTGTATAATGATATAGCTTTCACAATGTGACTGTGTGATTGTGAAAACCTTGTGCCTGATGCTCCTTTTATCTACCTTATGGACAGATGAGTAAAATATATGGATTAAAAATAAATAAATAATAGTGGAACAAATATTAAAATAAATTTAGTAGATTAAATGCTAGTGATCAATGAAAGGGAGGGGTAAGGAGTATGGTATGTATGAATTGTTTTCTGTTTTCTTTTTATTTCTTTTTCTTAATTGATGCAAATGTTCTAAGAAATCACCATGATAATGCATATACAACTATGTGATGATATTGTGAGTTATTGATTATATAACAAGAACGGAATGATCATATGTTAAGAATGTTTGTATGTGGTTATGAACCATAAATCAAAAAAAAATTTTTAAATGACCTAAAGACATGAGCAGACACTTATCAGAAGAGAAAAAAAAAATTTCATTTCGGAATGGAATCTGAAGCCATATTTATGAATTTCTTGCACTCTGTCAAATTAATACCCATCAGTCTGCCTTACTCTTTGAATAGATCTTTTATTCATGTGATTTTGTAACACCGTGTTTTGGTCCTTTGGAAAATATTGGTTCACTGAGTTATGCAGATTTTCCAAATGTTGACACACTTAATTATCCAAAAATGTAAAAATCATGTTAGTTAATATCGCTACTGATCTCATCAGAAAATTACTTAGGTATGGGAAGCTGTCAAGCTCACTCACGGTGGTGGATACAAGTTTTCCAAAATTCTGATCATCACTTGAAAGCACAAATTTTATCATTGCCAACAATGATACTCTGTTCTTTTCCGTGAGGTGACAGGCTTATTTCACTTATTTCCAAGAAAATGGCTGCCAAATACCCATGTCTGAATAACTACAATTAATCAGTCATTCTTTCAAGTAAAAATGATGTGCCATGAAAAAGGGGGCTAATTCGGCTGGGAACTCAATCACCAAGTGTTTTTCCTTGTGATAGCCATTTTCCTTGGGTGTGCAGAAGACATACTTTACGTGCACTTCCTGTTTCATCACATAGCCTATGAGAAAAGCATTTACTCAGAGTCAAGAGTTAATAAAATAATAATTTTAATGGCATCACAAAGACATTCTTAAGTGAAACTGTTGTGATTTTTTTTCCCCTATGAGTGTGTGGCAGTAAAGAGTCAGGCTAAGTTCCTCTATAGGTCCCTATCCTGTGTCTGTTTTACTTTCAAAATATATCTCAAATCTGGCCACTGCTCTCTAAATCCCACTTGTACCTGCCTGGTCAGGGCTGCCGCTGTGTCCCCTGGATTGTGGCCCCAGCTTCCTAATTGGATTCCCAGCTCCCGCCCCTGCTGCCCCCTCTGTTCTCCAAACAGCAGCCTCCTGCCTTGCCCACCTGGTCCAAAATGGAAACCCCTCCCTTCTCCCTCTCCCATAACTTGACTGGCTTTATTTTTCTTCCTATTTCTCATCATGACATTACATTGCATCTGCCTGTGTGTGTGTTTTATTTCTTTTATGATCTCCCCACTAGAAGGTGAGTTCCTGAGCAGGGGCCTTGCATGGTACCCATGTCTAGACCCGCATCTGGTGCATATTGATGGATGAATGAGGAGGTGAGTGCTCAGGGATACCAGTGCTCTACTCTCAGCCCTCCTAACTGAATCCAGGTGAGACTCTCCTCCTCCTTCTCTCCCTCCTTCTCTCCCTCCCTTCCTCGTGCTTTTATGTCAGGCCTGGTGGTAGACTTTGAGAACATAAAGATGAGTCAGGCAGCCTCTACCTCCAGGAGTCTCACGTCTCAGTGCAGGGGACAGAAGTGCCAACAAACGGTTCTCATGTGATTCAGTGGGTAAGAGCACTGGACTCGGATCCAAAGTCTGAGTCTCAACTACTTGCAGCCTCAGTTTTCTCATCTAGAGACTGGGAATAATAAAATGGTTCCTATCACTCAGGTTTGCAGTGAGAATTAAATGAGCTAATATAACATTATGTTTTGCATATTGATTTTTAATGGGGGCTGTTGTAAGTGATGGAGGTAGAATTTGAGTCTTAAGAAGTAGATTTTTTTTTTGCACAGACAGGCACCAGGAATCAAACCTGGGTCTCCAGCTTGGCAGGCGAGAATTCTGCCACTGAGCCAGGGCACCACCTGAGAAGTAGATTTTAAGAGCAAATACAGACAACAACAGAAAGTCCAGGGTGGAGGTGGGGCAGGGATGGGGGGCCTGAGACGAGGGTGCATAAGACCATGTCAGGGCACTGCAAATAGTTTGATGAGGTGGGTGCACCCTGGGGGTTAGGGGGAGAGAGTCGGATAAGACTAGAGAGGTTGGCAGGGGCTGGATCGCAGAGAGTTTGTGACCATGCCAAGGCATTGGGGGGCTTCTAGCCTAGACCGGGGAGGGGGGTGAGTGGGGAGAAGGGACGCACACAAAGCTGCACATGGTGAGATGATTGGCAGAAGGGAGGAGGGTGAATTAGAGGAAGCAGAGAGGTCAGTGGGTGGGGGTCATAGGCGGTAGTGGGGTTGGGGTGGGGAGAGGTAGGGTGGCAAATGAGGAGGTTGGGGAAAGAAACCTGGATTGGGAAGGCCCTCCAGTGCCATGTGAGAAGTTGAACTACAACTAAACACCCTTCTAGACTTTTTCCCCATATCGTACAACTGTCAGTGGAGGCGTACAGCTCCCCAAATTTCCTGCCCTCCTGTCGGTCTCCATAAGGAGACATGGATGGATCCAGGACGTCTACTTCTGCAATAAGGCAGAATATTTTAACACAGTGTCTGCCAGGTGGCTCACCAGTCTTTTAACCTTGTTAATTTTATTGTGAATGGCACTTGGAGCCCATCCTTAATTAGTAAGTTAGTTATCTAGCTAGTTAGTTAGTTAAAGGCACATCACACTTGGTTTCAGAAAGGTTTCAACGTAGCTCTCTTCTCATTCTAACTCTTCTTCAAAATGCTTGTTGACCAATAAATGTTAAAGTTAGATATCATCTCTGTGTTTTGAAGCACAATAATCTTTATTGCTAACTATTATAGAATGTTCTTAAGATTAGCTCTGCTCCTTTGAGTTCCACATAAAGTCTGGAAGGACTGACTATGACCTAGCTTCTCTAAATGATCCTTACTCCATCAAAGTATCATGTGCTTATTAAAGAAAAAGCAAAAAACAGAATGAAGCAAAAAGAAAAGATCCCTATTTCGTCCCCAGCACCCTACGTTCTCACCCCACTCCTCAGAGGTCTGAATGTAGCCTGTCAGGAATTTTTGTAATGTGCTTTAAAAAAAGCAAGACAAAACAGAAGTGAGCTCACACTCTACATCCTGTTTTGTAGCATGCTTTTCTCCTTAAACAATAGATGGCCGAGGCCTTTCCCAGGTCCAGGCCCTGAGTTCCACCCCATTCTGTGTGTTGACTGAGGAATCTCCATGCAGAATTGTTCCTAAAGGGATCAGTGGCCTTGAGCATTGCCACCTGCACTAGAAAAAGCAGACCTCAGAGCTGCCAACAACATTGCAAGGGGCTCCTTGGACAAAGAGCTGGACTCGTCCTCTGTAAAGAGCCAGCTGGCTGCTGGCTGAGCCCACTGTACCTCCCTGGACACCAGAGGGTCCCAGGTGGAACCAGACACTGGGCAGCACCAGGAGCAGGAGAGGATGGAGGGGAGGTGTGGGCTGCTGGGGCAGATTCCTTCTTAGGGGATCCCCAGAGCGCATAGAAAGTGTGTGTAGGTGACATTTTCCATTTTCTCCAGGCCGTGATCATTGACATTGAGAAATATAACGATGAGTTGATTTATTCAAGTCAAGAAGAAGTTCCTCCAAGAAAAACTAATTATAATATTACTCATCACTGTCTAGCTGTGATGTTTCAGATTTTCAGAACACAGAGGCAATCCCATACACTTGCATGTGGAGACACGCACAAAAATTTATAAATTTACTATTTGCTGTGGGACTACTTGTGAATGATACAAAAATAGGACACGGTTCAAATGTCCATCAGCAGGGTAACAAGTAAAGGAACTGAGGTGTATTCATAGGACAGACTACTTGACAGCAATTAAAATGAATGGACCAGGTCTTAAAATAATGCCGAGTGAAAAGAGCAAGCTGGAGAATATTAGGGATGGCACAAGCCTGTTTTAAAAACATACAAAATGCTACATGTTGCTTTTGGGTACATGTAATTTTCAGTAAAAGTACAGAAACACTGGAGTCATGACAGTGATGTCCTCAGGGAGAGGTGGAAAGAGTCGGCTGGGCCGGGCCACATGTGACGTTAATTTCTTTTTATAAAGGAAACAATTAAGAAAAAATATTAACCTTTACTCATGGACAGCAGGTACATGGGTGCTCATTATATTATTCTTTGCGCTTTCATGTAAAATATTTTAAAAATTAAAATAAAAAAGAGAAAAAGCCTTGGGAGTCAGACAGGTTCAAGTTCCTTCATCTCCCGAGTCTCAGTTTTCTCATCTCTAAAATGGAGATAATAAAATCTGCCGGCAGAAGCATCATGAGAATGAAAATAACATCTGTTAACCCCAGCAGACTGTCTGGCCACGGCTGGGCTCACTAAGTGGTGATTACAGTTTTATCAGTGCTTGAGGCAGAAGGAGTCTTCTTAAATCACTTCCAACCTTTCTAGAAGATTGAGGCGTTCGCTGCCCTTTAACTTTCTACTTTTCCTCTTCCCTCTTTTTCCTCCCCTGCTGTCCTCTGCTTCTATCTGCTTCCTGTTCCCCTTTACTCCAAAGCTTTACCCTCAGGCCTAACGTAAATTGACATTGAGAAATATAATGATGAGTTGATTTATTCAAGTCAAGAAGAACTTGACTTGTACCCAAGTCAAGTGAAAGACAGTAGGGAGTGGTGGAGTCTGGGTGGTCTGAGAACAAACCTGCATGGAGGGGGCAGCCGCCCTGAGCTCCAGCTGCCATGCTAGAATGTGGACCCAATGCTAACAGATATTCCGGGTTTGGGTTTTGTTTTGTTTTGTTTTTTGAGACAAGTCAGAAATCCCTATTTTTGAGTTTTTTAGCATTGGAAATAATTCCAATTTTATTCGTTATTGTGGGAGCCAAATGGAATTCTCAAGTGGGTCAGGTTTAATCTGTAGATTACCAGTTGGCTACCCCTGCCATGTATGTGTGTGTATGTAATGGGCTGGGAATGGGGAGCTCTTCTAGGTCTGTGTGTGAGCAGGTCTTTGTACGTGTGTGTGCATGCTTGTTCTACTCCCGCCTCCAGCCCTAACTGAGGAGAGAACACTGCTGGAATATTGTGTTTTCCTCCTTCCAATTCTAAATAGCTACTGAGGCATTGGCTGTGATGTGGTTTCTGGGCCACCAAACGTCGGTCACGTGGGGTCGCTGCCTCTACTCTTGGAGACCTGAAGCTGCATTAGAAACTCTGACCTGGTCTGGGAGGGCTCCAGGTCCAACAATGGAAGATTAAGTCCAAATCTCCTAATTTCCTCCTTTCCTAAAAAGAATCTTTAAAGCCCTAGTGCATGTGAACTCATTCCTGCCTTTGGTTTTCTATTTTCTCTCTCACACTGATTGCAAGTTGGTGGTCACTGATGATGGCATCTGGCCGTGACTGCCGCCTTTAAACAGGGTATGTCCTTTTCCAGTCTCCCCAGTTTCCACTGCTCCCTACTTATCTCCACTACAAAGCTGAAGGGATCGATGGCTTTTTATCATGATGCCTGTTTTCCTGATTTTTCATGGTGGTGTTTAAAGAAACATGAAATCTTTTTTGTACCCATTTCTCTATCAAAAATTAGGACATGGAAGATCAGTGGACAAGGTTGCATGTTTCATGAAACACAGGAAAGCGTATTTCCTTGTGGAAGTAAAGAATATTCCTTTCCGTTTCATATGTAAATAAAGTGTGTCTGCCTCAGAAGAATACAGTTGAAGATTGCATTTCAAAATAAACCACAGTAAGACCCATGGCCAGACGATATAAAAGGTGAATGATGAAGAACTAATGAAAAAGAAAAGCTGCATAAAATTTCAAAAGGATTTGCATTTGAATAGATGTAAGTGATGCTGTTGTTTCCTGCAGTTATTGATTGAAGTGGGAAAATATTATACTGCACCCTGTAGGGATTTGGGTTTGAGTCTCTGCTTTCTAAGTTCAGCCCTCCTCTCTCTATACATAGGGCCCATGTCTTGACAGCTGATGTCACATTTCAGTAAATGGGTGCTTGAGGTGGCTGCCACACTCCTAGGCTCTGCTCCAAGGACTGTCCAGCCCCAAACTCCCTGCCGATGTCCTTCCTTAAGTACAGGTGACATGGAGCAACAGGGATAAAAGTCATTGGTTGGTGCAAAGAGGCCTTCTCTTGGGGATTTGAACTAGGTGACGGGAAATTTATCAGCTGGTAGTAGGAGCAGAAACAAAGACACACAAGGCAGGCAAACAAAGGCCATTAGTACTCTTTAGACTGTTACAGCTGTGACAAATTGTTTGGGGACAACTTCTGCTTATTATAAGTGGGAAAAATGGCAGAGAGCATGAAACCAGTCTGGGGCTGGAGACCTAATGTGCGTGAACACAGAATGAGTAAGATACAATGGCTGCCTCTCAGGGCCTGTTTGGAAACATAAACTTTACAAACTGTTGTAACTCAAAGGAGTGGTAAAGGCAAACTCGAGGTACAGACAATGCAAAGGGAACTCCAAAGAGACAATCACTTCCATCTGATGGAGCTGGGGGGAAGGTTTCTCCCAGAAGATGGCATTGGACATGGACTTAAAGAGCAAGAAGAGTTTGATCATGTAAAGAATGCAGGACAGGGCCCTCCAGCTGAAGTGGGCACAGGCCTGGGGATGGAAAAGTGGGTAAACATGCAAAACAACTAGGGAGATGGAAAGGTCCTGTGTTAAGGTAGCAGTGAGATGGGAGGTATGCTGATGGGCATTTAGGCAGTGGGTGGGTGGCCCTGAGCTGCTGCTAACATTGGCCCTGCAGTACAAGTTTCCAACTTCATCCTGGTTTGAAAACACTTAAAAGTAAACTGTGCAGAACCCTTCTCCATCTCCCATTGTCTTTAAGGCATTTTACAGCCCTGCAAGTTGTAGACAACTGATAGTCATGCAAATAATTCTTGCACAGAAAGGTAGATTGTGAAATCCCATCTTACCCCTCTGGTTAGCACCTGTGGATACCGACCAGCATGGCCAGTTTTGCAAGTATTTGTAAATTCATTTCACACTTCTTATCTGACTATCAACATGGGGTACTTTGAATTCTCCTCCAAAATGATCGTAACATTTTTCTGGTTTCCCCATTATTAAATGAGTTAAATAAACTCTTTGATACAGTTCAAAAATAAGTAAATAAATGTGCAGAATGGCATCCATGAAAATAGTGGGGTAAGAAACTCCAAAGGTCCTTCTCTCCATAAAAGCATGAAAAAAGCTGGCAAAACCCATCAGAATCAACTTTTTCAGAACCCTATAACTAACCCAAAGCAGAGCCCTATAACTAACCCTATAACTGACATGTCAGGTGCCTTCTTTGAGGACCAAATTAAAGAAGTTAGGTGGCTTTTATCTCACCTAACTTGAAACTCTTCTAGTGTTGAGGCAGCTACACACAAGGCATTTGTTGAAAATATTTTCAAGTATATGTATCAGTTGGGCTGCCTGGGGCCATAGAAAAAACTTGGGGCAAATAATAGCATGGAAGGAGAGGCTGGGGAATAAGATGCTCTGGAGGTTAAGGGCTTTGAAAATCCCCAACATATTTCTGGGAATCTAAAGGGCCCACATGCGTGACCAGGGGAGGGTTCATGCTCAGGAAAGACCTGAGATGGCCTAAAGCTCTGACTTCTGACTTACCTTCAGCCTTTGTCAAGCAAAGTGAAAGCTAAGGTAGAGTTGTAAACTGCCTAGCTAAGTGTTGAAGATGTGCCCCAACACACACACAGAGGTCATTTGCAAAGGCTAAGAGTTTTTTTTTTTTGGTTCCAGGTGCTTAAGGAAATCTCTGTCTAATAATTAGCTGACTTCTAAGCTAACGGATCAAAGATTTCAATGGTCACACATGACAAAGAATATAGACTTTACAAAATTAAATTCAGAAGAGTCACATAAAGAAAAGCAAACAAAAAATAACTACAACAAGCAGATGGTGGTGCAATGGTGCTTCAGTGGCAGAATTCTGGCCTGACATGCTGGAGACCCAGGTTCAATTCCCAGAGCCTGCCCATGCCAAAAAGCAAAACAAAACAAAAACTACAACAAGCAGAAAAACAAATCCTGGAGGTGAGGGGAGATTCTTATTTACATAGATGTCACATTATAGTATTCAAAATATACAGTTTTCAACAGAAATTTATGAGGTATGCAAAAAAACCAAGAAAGTATACCCTATACACAAGTAAAAAGCTAATAGAAACTTTCCCTGAGGAAACCCAGATTCTGAACTTATGAGACAAAGACTTCAAATGAATTATTTTAAATATGTTTAAAGAGCTAAAGTAAATCATATCCAAAGTACTAAAGGAAACCATGAGAATGATGTCTCACCAACTAGAGAATGACAATAAAGATAAATAATAAAAAGGAACCAAGCAGGAAATACACAGTTGAAAAATACAATAACTGATATAAAAAATTGAATAGAGGCACTTGACAACAGATTTGAGCAGGCAGAAGAAAGAATCAGTGAATCTGAAGATAGGACAATTGAATTTATCCATATGAGGATCTGAAAGAAAAAAAGAATGAAGAAAAATGGACAGAACTTAAGCAACCTGTGGGACACCGTCAAACATGCTAACATACACATAATGGGAGTCCCACAAAGAGAGGAGAGAGTGAAAGGGTCAGAAGAGATTACTTGAAAATATAATGGCTGAAAACTTCTCAAATTTGATGAAGCAATTGATCTGTAAGTCCAAGACATCCAACAAATGTTAAGTAGGATAAATTCAAAGAGAATCACATGGAAATGCATTATAATCAAACTGTCGGGAGACAAAAATAAAGAAAGCAGCAAGAAAGAAGTTACTACTTATGTATAAGGAATCCTCAAGAAGATTAATCACAGATTTCTTAGCAGAAACCATGGAGGCCAGAGGCAGTGGAATGACATATTTCAAAAACAACATCTGGTCAATCAGGAATTCTATATCTGGCAAAACTATCTTCTTAAAATGAAGAATAAATTAAGAGGGTGGGCCACGGTGGCTCAGCGGCAAGAACGCTTGCCTGCCATGCCAGAGGACCCAGGTTCAATTCCCGGTGCCTGCCCACGTAAAAAAAAAAGAATAAATTAAGACATACTCAGATAAACAAAAAACTGAAAGAGTTCATCACTAGAAGAGCTGCTTAATAAGAAATGCTCAAGGGAGTCCTTTAGGCTAAAATGATTGGACACTAACCAGTAACTCAAATTCACATAAAGAAATAAAGAACACCACTAAAAATAACCACATAGGTAAATATTAAAGTCAGTATTAATGTATTTTAAATTTTAATTAAAAAATTAATTAATTTTTTTCATATCTTATTTAAAAGACAACTGGAGACAACAATTTTAAATCCATGTTTGTGGGCATTGTATTAGGGTTCTCCAGAGAAAGAGAATCAACAGAGGAGAAAGATAAAGAGATTTATTATAAGTAATTGGCTTACATGAATGTGGGGGCTGGCAAGTACATACTCTATGGAGCAGGTCACAAGCTGAAAACTCCAGAAAAGATGGAGCTGAAGTCCTTTAGTCCAAATTCTCCAGGGGAAGCTGTCTGGCTGGAAATCTGGCAAGATCCAATGCTGAAGTTGAGTCTGAATTCTTCTCCTGACATCTGAAACCCTCAGTTCTGACTTTTGAGACCTCCAACAGATTGGATGAGGAGACTCCCCACATTGTTGAGGAAAAGGGTGTTTCAACATAGGAAAAGCAATCAATGGAATACACTATAATAATGGAACAAAGCTTTTAAAAATCACATGATTATCTCTATTGATGCAGAGAAGCCACTTGACAAAATCCAACACCCTTTCATGATGAAAACATCCAATAACCTAGGAATATAAGAAAACTTCCTTAACATGATAAACGGCATCTATGAAAAACCTACAGCTAACATCGTAATAATGGTGAAATTATGAAATCTTTCCCCCTAAGATCTCTCACCACTTCTATTCAACATTATATTGGAAACTCTAAGTAGAGAAATTAGGCAAGAGAGAAATAAAAAGGAGTCCAGATTGGAAAGGAAGAAATAAAGCTATTCTCGTGTGCAGGTGACATACCCTTATATATAGAAAACCTTAAAGAACCCACATTAAAAAAAAAAAGCACAGAAAACAAAGACACAATCATTTGAGCTAATGAGTTCAACAAAGTTGCAGGATACAAGATCAATATACAAGAATCAGTTGTATTTCTATATACTTGCAATGAACAATCCAAAAATGAAATTAAGAGCACAATTCCTTTTGCAATAGCATTGAACAGAACAAAATAGTTAGGAATAAATTTAATGAAGGGAGCACAATATTTGTCCACTGAAAACTTCAAAATATTGTTTAAAGAAATTGAAGGAAATGTATATAAAGACATCTTACACTCATGGATCCAAAGACTTGATATTTTTAAGAATGGCAATATTTCCCAAATTGATTTACAGATTCAATACAATCTCTATCAAAATTTCAATGGCTTTTTTTTTTTGAAGAAATACACAAGTTAACCCTGAAGTTCATATGGAATTACAGGGAACCAGAATAGCTAAAACAATGTTGAAAAAGAATAACAAAGTTGAAGGATTCAGTTCCTGATTTCAAAACATACTACCCAAAGCTACGGTAATCAAACAGTGTGATACTGGCATAAAATGGACATATAGACCAATGGACTAGAATTGAGAGTCCAGACATAAATCCACACATCTATGGTCAATTGATTTTTGACAAGTGCCAAGACCATTCAGTGGGGAAGGAATGGTCTTTTCAACAAATGACGCAGCAACTGGGTAGCCGTATGCACAAGAATGAACTTAGACCTCTACCTCACACAGCAGAGACCTTAATGTAAAAATTAAACACTTATAAGGAAACCTAGGTGTAAGTCATTGTAATCTTGGATTAGACAATGATTTCTTAAATATGGCATCAAAAGCACATACATTGTTGGAGGGAATGTAAAATGGTGCAGCCACTTTGCAAAACAATTTGGCAGTTCTTCAAAATGTTAAATATAGAGCTACCATATGTCACCCAGAAATTCTACTTTTAGGTGTATACCCAAGACAATTGAAGACCTAAATTCATATAAAAACAAGTACAGGAATATACATAGCAGCATGTTTCATTGCAGCCCCAAAATGGAAACAACCCAAATGTCCATCAACTGATGAGTGGATAAAACAAAGTTGCAATAGAATTTTATTCAATGTGACAGATAAACTGCTGTCACACAAAAAGGGAAGTACTGATACATACTACAGCATGGATGGACTTTGAACACTGGGGAATGCTTTTCTCTTCCAACAAACTCCAACAACCTTAAGCCAGGGGGTGGAAAATTATGGTCTAGCCTGCTGCCTGTTTTTGTAAGGTCAAGAACCAAGAATGATTTTTACAAGGAGAAGGAGATAGGTGCAGGTTGTCCAACACGGTTTCTTTCGCCATCTCTGGCCAAAGCAGAGCCCCAGAACCCTGATCCAGAGGGTCCCCCCAGTGAGCCTCATACTTTCCACAGGCCTTTTCTTTTTCTGTTTTGGAGACTCCTTCCTCTGTGGTGCTGAGTGATTGACTGGTCCTGCTTCCCAAGAAAGATGAGGCGGCTACGTGGGTCCAGGGCATCCAGAGATATTATGCAGCTGAAATGTTATCCACACCCCCCCATAAAAAGAGAATTCCCCTCTTCTTATTAGATCTGTATCTCAAAAAAATCATATTCAGTTTTCATTATTATTTTGCATTTTGTTAATAAAATCGGTTGAAGTTTTGCAGATGTTGATCTATAGAGGAAAAATAACAATTAGGGGCCTTGGATATGGGACAGGAATCTTTAAGAAGGAACTTAGAACTAACTGTTATCTGGGGAATATTGAAGAACCTGTAGAAATGTTATGATTCTAAAGTATATTTTTCTTTTTGCTCTCCATCTTTATTTTAGGATTATTTTCTGGTTTTCCAAGCAGGTGTTGAGTACAAAAGTGTATCTTTTTTGTTTTGTTTTTTAATTAATCAATTAATTTTTAAATGATCATTCTGTTCTACATATATAATCAGTAATTCGCAATATCATCACATAGTTGCATATTCATCATCATGATCATTTCCCAGAACATTTGCATCAATTCAGAAAAAGAAATAAAAAGACAACAGAAAAAGAAAACAAAAACAGAAAAAAATATATACATACCATACCCCTTACCCCTCCTAGCCATTGATCATTAGCATTTCAAACCAAATTTATTTTAACATTTGTACCCCCTGTTATTTATACAAAAGTATATCTTATTTAGGATTCCTTTTTCACTCTCTTTGAAGGAGCAGTAATAAAGATAACACATACTTTTGAAATATCTCATTACTTTAAAACTAATTTTTTCCTGATTGTAAAATGGATGTCATTCTAACAGTACCGAAATACATGATGCAGAAAATGAAAGTTTCCCTTAATCTCACCCCTTCATTCTGCTAGAAAACCACTGTTGATTGTTTGATGCATATTTGTCCAATTTTCTTTAGTCACATATTGTGGTTTTTAAATATGGAATCGTGTATGTACTGTTTTGCCCCCATCATCTTTCAAGATCTATATAGAGAGAGCTATACCATTTCTTAGCAGCTGTATGGTATTTTGTAATACTATTTCTTTTTTAATCACTGCTTTACTGATGAACATTTGGGTGGTTTCCAATTTGTCACAATTACAAACAACACTATGCTCACTTGACCAACTGCTCTAAAGGTGCCCTGTCACTCTGGGACGCTATCCATGTGCTGTTCTCTCCTCCCAGGTAGAGAGAAGCAAGCAGTGGTCAAAGCTCTGGCCTGCACCAGGGGTCTGAGAGTAGGTGGGGCTGGACTCCATCCTCATTTTGTCAAACTGAATTAATTAGAACATTAGTTTTATTAAGGAAGAGAACACTTGTTCAGGACTGCTTATGCCAGAGAATTGAGTTTTTATTAACATAATTTAATTTTGTTCAAGTTAAATAGTAATAAAGTAGCTTGGTGTATTTGGCTGGTGAAGAAAAAAACTATGGGTTCTCTTTGCTGGGAAGTAAGAGGAATATAATTTGGGAAGGGCAAACGAGAGGCTTCAGAAGTACTTGTGGGCAATGCTTTAGTCTAGTTCATATGCTGGGTGGTGGGTAAGAAGGAAGGTCTCTGTGTTTCTGCTGTTACTATATATATATTACATGTATATTTGCATATGCAAAATATTTTACTATCTATTTTTATAAAAACTACGATGGACACCAACTGTGTGGTCCATTCTACTAGGCCACTGCTTTTCAGCAACTGTTATTGTTGTTAAAGAAACCCTATTTGGCACTAGTCATTTATCAGACACGTAATAAAATTCTTGGGCATAAAAGATGCTCAAAGCACTAGTTCATTGATCAGCCAGGTTTTCATTGGTCGGAAGGAACAGAAACTGCCTCTGAAGAAAAGAAATGTACTGGTACGATACAAGGTGGTTCAGACACAATAGTCCTTGGGGAGGACGGAGTTGGGGGGGAAGCCTTCTAGGAGTCTGCTGTTGGTCTGGCTCAGCTCTGGCTGTTTTGGTCTTTCTGGCCCTTGGCTCAAGATTCAAATCCCATGGAGGAAGGGATCAAACAGGCCTGGCTCGTGTTACAGGTCCACCCCGGGCCCGCGCTTGTGGGGATATGAGGCCTGTGTGGCATTATAGCCCCAATTCACAAAAATGAAAATTAAAAGGTGTTCAGGGAAGGCTGCCGTGGCTCAGCAGGCAGAGCTCCGTCCTGCCATACTGGAGGTCTGGAGTTCGATTCCTGGTGCCTCCTGCCCATATGCAAATTAAAAAAAAAAAAGGTGTTCAATGAAGTAAGAAAAAAAAATGATGAAAATAGTATGTGAATACCATTAACTAAGAAAAATAGTGGAGAGGACTCAAGTGTGATTCACTTGTACTGAGACAAGTAAGCAGTTCAAATGAGCAAATAAAAACCTAAGTGGGCAATAAGCTGAGCCCCCAGTCTTGGGGCTTGTTCATATGAAACTTAACCCCACAAAGGATAGGTCAAGTCTACTTAAAATTTAGGCCTAAGAGTCACCCCCAGGAGGGCCTCTTTTGTTACTCAGATGTGGCCTCTCTCTCCAGCCAACATGATGAGCAGTCTCACCACCCTTCCCCTCTCTGCGTGGGACATGACTCC
>PVIY010050975.1:0-15912 GCA_004026745.1 Myrmecophaga tridactyla
ACTTCTAGCCTCACAAACTGTAAGACAATACATTCATGCTGTTTAAGCCAACTAGTCTGTGCTATTTGTTATAGCCCCTGGCAAATGTAGACAACCTGAAATTGTGTATTTCCATTTGTTCTAGTTTGCTAGCTGCCAGAATGCAATATACCACAAACGGAAAGGCTTTTAAAAGGGAGAATTTATTAAGTTGCTAGTTTACAGTTCTAAGGCCGTGAAAATGTCCCAATTAAAGCAAGTCTATAAAAATGTCCAGATTAAGGTGCCAACAAGAGGTTACCTTCACCCAAGAAAGGCCGAGGAAGTTCAGGGTTTCTCTCTCAACTGGAAAGGCACATGGCGAACATGACGACATCTGCTAGCTTTCCCTCCAGGCTCTTGTTTTATGAAGCTCCTGGGGGGGCATTTTCCAAAGGTCAGTGGCTGCATGGGCCCTCACGGTGCTCGTGGCTATAAAAGGGACTCTCTCTAAAATGTTTCCTCTTTTAAAGGATTCCAGTAAACAAATCAAGCCCCACCTGGAATGAGTGGAGTCACATCTCCCTTTAATCCAAGGTTAATACCCACAATTGGGCGAGTCACATATCCATGGAGATAATCTAATCAGGTTTCCACGCTACAGCAGTGGATAGGAATTAAAAGAAGAGACAGCTCCCTCAAGACTGGATCAGGACTAACAGCATGGCTTTTCTAGGGGACATAATCCTTTCAAACCAGCACACCAATTAAGAATGGTAAAGATCAAAATGAACACACATGCACACATATGCACACATACACATACACACAGGTGATGCTTGCTGAAGGACTTAAAAGTAAATCACAGACAATGTAATAGTTGACAGCCCTTCAAACCCTTTTTGTGCTATTCAGGTCAGAAATAGTGGCACTGCTTACCTTAAGCCACCAATTTAAACAAAAAATGCTAGCCACAAAAGCAAAGAACAGGGGTCAATCTTGTGTCCAGTAACATGGGCCTGCTTACCCCCATCTATCCACCTACCTGTCGTCTTATTTCCAGGTCTACCTTTTTGTTGGGGTTCCAGGGCATCTAGGAGCATTCCCTAAAAAGACTACAAGTTAAATGCAGTTAACTAGGAGCCACATGAAAGGTAAACTCGGGGCCTCAAACATCCTCTATAAGTGGCTTCTGGGAAGGTGGTGTGAAGAAAAGTCCTGGAGGGTGCCCTTGAGAAAGCAGCCCAGCAGGAGATAGTACCTGGTCACGGGCGGTCAGGAGTGAGAATAGGTGGTTAGACACCTGGACGCATCAGGCAGGTAGAGCAGAGGAAACCAGAGTCAGAAAAGGAGTGGGATACTGTCGGCCACAGATTACCTTGGTCATAGTATGGATTAGGTGTTCATCAACTGCCTTAGCTATTCCAGTGTGGGTGACTGTTCAATAGGTGCTGCTGATTATTCATTCTGGAGATGCTCAGGCAGCAGTTCTCTCTTTTAGTGCAAGTTACAATGGCCCGGGGGACTTATTTCTAATGCAGATTCCAGGACCCCATGCCCTAAGGTCCTCATTCAATCAGCTGGACTTACATTTTCAAAAAACATCACAGGTAATTCATTGCCCAGACCATGCTTTGGTGAACATTGACCTGTAAATTGCATAGCCCCACTCTAGGTTTGGGGTACTTTTATTTTTCTGCAACAAAAACAATAGCTTTCTTAATTATTTGAATATCATATACTCAAAATACAGTTTGGACAATTCCTAGTGTAAAGGGAAAAAGTCAGCTGAAATCCTACCACCAGAAACACTTTTAACATTTGTGAAACCATCATTTTTGAGAAATTTTTAGGTATGAATAAATATGCATGTTTTTGCATAAATAGACTCTTACACATTTTGGAGTTTCTAGATGCATTCCTATTTTTCTTTTTTTTAAGCCACCCCTCCCTCTCTACTTCCCTTCTCCTTCACTTCTACTGATATGACCCCCACGTACACATGCACCCATTCATACTTTTCTCATGTTCATATAGTCATGAATAAATACATATATAGGATTTTGTCATTGTTTGACATATATAGGTCGTATATATATAGTCACAACTCCATGGTTTTGCTTTTCTTTGTGATACCCTTCAGAAACCCTTTTAAGTCAAGTGTTCCAGGTCTGACATACTCCTATTTTTTATTTTACCTTGTATCAACAATTTTATCATAGCTCAGGAAACAGTTCTATGGGCTATTGATTGAGTGTTCTTTTTCCTATGCCTGTATGTATTATGTCATTGGATAATGAGCTGGCTGCCCTTTCTGTCCATCATAGTAGAGCAGCTGGAGGCAGCATTTGCTACCTGGCAGAACTTTTGAGGAAGGATCTTTCTTAGCAGCAGATAAACCCAGGCCAAGATCTGGTTCGGTGAAGCCAGGTGCACAGCTATCAGGAAGTTATATTATTCCTCCTTTTGTGTATGAGTCTTGCAGTGTTCAGCTGATATCTGATGGAAGATTATTTTCAACCTCATTATAGTTTTGGAGGCTGGAAGTCCGAAATCAAGATGGCAGCAGGGCCATGCTTCCTCTGAAACCTACAGAGAAGAGTTGTTTTTCTCTCCCCAGCTTTCAGTAGTTTGCCAGCAATCCACGGTATTTCTTGTTTTGTAATTGCAGCCTTCCAAACTCTGCCTTCATTGTCATATTGACCTTCTTCCTTGTGTCTATCTGATGTATATGCCCTTTAATGGCTGCTTGATATTCCAGGGTATGGTGCAGTGAGGGCCTTCACTTGGTCTCCAGTGTTTTGCCATGACTAACAGTGCTTCATGAGACATGTATTTTCCCTCAAGGAATTTATAACATTTCAGGATAAACTGTTGTGTTTAAAGACTGTATTAATTTCCCAGGGCTGACAGAGCAAGTTATCAGAAACAGGTGTCTTCAAACAATAGAAATGTATTCTCCTCACAGCCGTGCAGGTTAGAAATCAAAAATCAAGGAGTCAGCAGCTCTGTCCTCTCTCTGAAGGCCCTAAGAGAGTTTTCTTGCTTGCTTCTCCCTAGCTTCTGATGGCTTCTAGAAATCCTCAGCATTCCTTGGCTAATAGTTATATCATTACAGTTTCTGCCTCTGCCTTCACATGGACTTCTCTTGTGTATCTCATTGTCTTCTCCTCTCATAAGGATATCTATCAGTCAGTGGATTTGGGGCCCACCCTAATCCAATATGACCTCATCCTAACTAGTTATATCTGCAAAGACCCTATTTACAAGTAAGGTCACATTCTGAGGTTCTGGGGAGGCACTATCTAATCCCAATACAGAGGTGTACCAGTCAGCTTTTGTTGCATAATAAACTACTCTAACACTTAAAACAATAGTCATTTGATTTAATTTGGGATCCTGTGGTTCAGCTGGGTGGTTCTTCTGTTCTGGGCTGGTTCAGCAGATGTGTACTGGGCTCCCAGAAGTGCTTTTGGTCAACTAGCAGGTTGGCTGGCAGCTGGATGGCCTTCCTCACATGCCTGGTAATTGGTGGCTGTTGGTGGCTGTGGTAGGGAACCTCAGCTGACAGTCTTATCTCCCCTCCATGTGCCTCTCATCCTCTAGTGGGAGAGCCTGGCTTCTCAAACAGCAGCAGGGGAGGGCAAGCCCCAATTCACAAGCACTTTTCAAGTCTGCTGAAAAGACCCGCAGCCAAACCGAAGCCAAGGGAGAAGATCACCCAAGGACTTGGACACAGGAAGGGGGATTATTTTGCCCGTTCTCGTAAACTATTTGCTACAGGCAATATGGAAGAAGTTCTAAATGTTTAACCGAAAAGCAAAAGTCTTGGGAAATTTGTGAATCAGGCTTGAGATTGAGGACCATCAGCCCCAGGAAAGAGTAGCTCTTGAGAGGGTTGTAGCTTCAGTAGAGGAATGCTGACTTGGCCAACCTGCAGCCCAGGAGGGAAGTGGCCAACAGGGGTGATTTCATATCCCAATTGCCCCCTCCACCCACCCTCTCATTTTCTGTCATTGCCTCCCACTCGCTAAACCAAAGGGGATACCAGAGCACAAGGGAGCCCAGTTGGTGCAGTCCACACAAATGGGAAATTATCCAGCAGAGGATGTTTGTTCTTAAATGCAGATTCCTAGAGCCACACTAGATGTATCAAAGTAGGCTCTTTGGGCTGAGGCCCAGAAATATGAATTTCTAAAAGGTTGCTCAGGTATACACATTAAATTTGAGAAGGGTTAGTCAAGATGATCTCTGACATTCTTGCCATCTCTAAGACCTAGGATATTACTACTCACTTGCTTTTCCTTTGCATTCACTGCTATGGTATTTTGCTGGACTTTTTGACTTTTGTATTCCACATCTCAAAGTCAATAAGTGAAAATGCTTATACTTAAATAAATAACAACCACTTTCATTGGGTCTGCTTTCCACACTTACAGGCTCTGGCCAGAAGCATGCAAGTGCGATGTCCTTGTTTTGGCCGTCTGCCCAGGAGCCATCATGGATGATGGGATAAATTGTAGCTGGGGTACAAACATCAAACTGCATTGCCCTGTTTTTAGTTGCAATATTCACAAGAAATGACAAACAATTATTAAGCTTTACACTATTAAGTGTTCTATTTTATTTTACTGCAGTCTTGATGATGACTATCAAGATTTCACACAAATATCATGGAATCTTACTTTGGAAGACTTTGGAAAGCTATTTCTCTGTAAGTTTTAATACATATATCTTAAGAACGGTGGCTTAAATATTTACCAAAGGAAACATTTCCAAAGGAAAATGGAAGGAGTGTATTCCTGATAAGACATTTGCTGTACATGACAGTAAAAATTCCTTTGAAGGGTTTCCTTTATGGGTGATAAAAATGCTTTGGAACTTGCTAGATATGGTGGTTGCACAACATTGTAAATGCACTAGTCTAAATTGTTCACTTGGAAATGGTTAATTTTATGTGCATGATTGTCTGTAAACCCATAATAAAGAAAAAACTGGTTAATTTTTTTTGTTATCCCAATCAAAAATTTTACTTTAAAAAATATTCCTTTGAGGACTGAAGTTTTTGTCACCTTTGTGAACTCACATGTCCTCTATCCCACCCACTGTGACTATAAATGAAGATCACACTTCATTTTGAAGGCCAGCTTCAGATGTCACCAGCCCCATTGGCTTGATTGATCATAGGAAATGGTCTTATCCCAGGGGCTTCCCACATGCCCAGAGCTTCAGTCACCCCAAATCATTGAGTTGCCACAAGTGTACAGCCTCTGTCATCTAAGGAGGTTGCCTTAGAGATGGGGGAAAAGCCTCCTTCCCTTCCTGGACCCAACTTCTAATGGCACAAGCAGCTATTTTAGAATCACCAAAATGATCTTCCCATTGCTGAAGGTGGAGTCCATGTCCTAGTATTGTTGAAGCTGGAAAGCTGCCATATGAGAGATGATAAGCAGTTTCTGCATTCCAAAGTGAAAATTATTTGGTCTTAGGAGGAGGCCTTCCCTTTATTCTGAATCGGGGCCACTTTGTTCCATTGTTCTTAAATAAGCCTTGAACTACTGAAGTAAATCAAATAAAATATTGTTATGATATGTTTCAATTATATAAGCCAAATATGTCTTTAGCAGCACTGTAATTCTGCAGATATTTTTTGAAGTATGTTTTGATTGGACTGTCCTTGAAAATTATTGGAATTTTGGGGAAGATGTTTTGCTAATAAATCCCCACTGTAAAAGACAGTCCATTTCTGGTATATTGCATTCTGTCAACTTTAGCGAACTGAAACAATAATGTTTGACAAGCATTTTACAATGAATTTTTTTTCTTGTTTTTTTTGGTTTGGTTTGGTTTGGTTTTTTTACATGGGCAGGCACCAGGAACGATGTATTTTTAAAAATCTAAGACTTTTGCATGAATTTTTATTTAAACAGTTCTACAGCTGGGATTTATCATGGATATGCTCAAGGATATGGCTATAAGGAGAACCATCCTTATAGTGTTGTTTACAATATTGAAGAATTGTAAAACTGTAATGTCCAATAATAGGGGAGATTAATTAAATATTGGACATCCTACAGTGTCATTTAAAATATTGAAAAATTGTAAAACTATAATGTCCAATAATAAGGGGCATTATTTAAACAAAACATGATATAGGTACGCAATGGACACTATCTTCTTTCATTACAGATGATGTGGTAGAAAAATATTTTCGAACTGGAAAATTATTCACGATATATAGAAAAGCAAAAAATGGGCTACAAAATTAAATAGATACCATGACACCATTTTGAAAATATATTTCTACTTAAAAAAAGATTGTAAGTATTCTGCATATGCCAAAATCCTAACAATGATTATTCCAGGAGGAGAGATTATATAAAATAGTTTAAACTTTCATGCTAATCTGTATATTCTAAATTTTCTATAATAAGAGAGTATGGCTTTAATAAGAAGAAATTATTTATTTATTCCTCTTTTGGTCCTGTGTGTCACACAATCACTTTCCCTATTTCAGGGCTAAGTTTCTTCAAAAACTAGCCTGCCCTGACCTCACCACTTCCTCACCTTTTCCCCCCTCCCAATCCATACTGAGCTTTCTTCTGACTCTACCACACCTCTGACCTTCAAGTTGTCAATTACAGTGTTACCTTTGCTATCGACATCTTCTTTGACTCCTCAATAGCATTTCCTGCCATCTAGTTTCTCCTTGATATTCCATCTTCCTTGGAGTCTGTGACACTCCTGATCTGGTCCTTTTTATCTGGCCATGACTTCTCTGTCTCGTTTTAAGGTTTTTCTTTGTATACCTGCCTCTTAAGTGTTAGTGCTTCCCATGGTTCCATCCTTGGTTTTCTGTTTGCATTTTGCATTTAACATGTTCTTCTGGCTAATGTCCTAGGCATATACAACTTGCAGAGCTAACCGTGCCCTTCTAGGTGATAGCTCCAGCCCAAAATTCTCTCTTGAGCACCAGACTGCAACTGCCCATCAAAAATCTTTATGTGTGCACTTCCCAAAACAAAAAAATTTAAATGGTGCTGCAATAACGGGATACTCGCATGGAAAAAGAATGAAATGTGACCCCACTGTACAGCTACAAAAAAAAAACCAAACAAAAAAAAACCTCTAGCTCATTAATTTGTATAAAGACTAGCAAATACATCCTTTCTTTGGGTCCACTCATCTAAAAAAATACATCAGCAAATCTGAGTACGGTCTGATTTTATGAAGGTATACAGAGATGGCAATGAACATCACTGTCACGAGGAAAGTAGGAATGGAGCTTAGTGAGCACAGAGAAGCAGATCTTAAAGGAAGGCTCCATGGAGAAGCTAGCCTTTGTGTTGGGACTTGAAAGACATCAGCTAACATTTATTTGCTTATCTATATCTAGTTCCAAAAGAATTAAATATAGTTTCAAAAATGAAAGCAGGAATTCTACTTCTAGAAAGATGAATAGATGTACTTTTCCCTACTCTTCTTACTAAGTACAGCCAAAAACCTGGGCATTACGTATAAAACAAACACACTAAGACTCTGAAAGGTGGAGGGCAGAGGCAGCTGATCAGGTTTGCCTGAGCAGCAAGAAACAGCAAGTTTTCTGGTTTTCTTTTTACCTTGTGTATCCCAAACTGGGTGCTGGAGAAGCTGGCACTGTGGAAACACCAATAGGACAGAAAGAAACTTAAGAAAACCCTGCTCTTTCTAACCAAAGGAACAGAGCCTACCCATGCAAAAAGAAAAAAAAAAAAAATTCTAACCAAAGGAACATTAGGGGAGCAGAATAGCAAGGTAGAAAACTTTCCAATGGCATATACAAATAAAACTGAAGTCCCACCTTCACCCCAAACATCAAAAGTGAGTTCAGAGAGCTTGGAGAGAAAAGCCCTGGGAGAAGCAAGCAAGAACCCACAGAAACTGAAAGAACCAAAACCTGAAAGCAACTAGGAGAGAAGAATCAGCACACGCCAGCCATGTGCCTTCCATGTGACAGAGGAACTCTGATGCCATCGGCCTTCCTGTAGTGAAGGTAACCTCTTGTTCACGCCTTAATTTGAACATTTCAATGGTTTTAGAATTGTAACTTGTAACTTAATAAATCCCCTTTGTAAAGCCAATCCATTTCTGATATATTGCAAATATCTATGCATGCATCTAAAAAATATATGGCAACTCTAGTAAAGTGAAACAGGTTTAAATTTTTTTTTAATTAAAAAAACAGTTTTTGCATAAGGTATTTATAAAGTTATTTGGACTTGTCTGAGATTGTATAGACTAAAATTAGAGCCACACTGTATTTACATCTACCTTGATGGTGGGTACAAGTTTTCTCTTGTTCTTGGCATGTGGCAGCCCTTGAGTATTTTATAAATTACAGCTGAACTCTGTATCATCTATTATAACTGGCTTATGGGACTTGGCTAGCAGAAGAAATGAAATGGTTATTTACTAAGCTTTCACACCCATTAGAAAATGTCTAATGTTAATAAAACTTTAAATAAACATGATTGATCTATATGGTGGGTTTTTATCAGTCTATTATATGACATTTATAAATCATTATACTTAAACCTTACAAGGGTTCATGAAAGGAAGAAAAAAATTAACTCTGCCTTTGCCAGGTATAATTGATACAATAATAATTTAAGTTATAATTTATTGTTAAAATGAGTGCCTCTCAGGAAGCTTTTTTCTATTCTAACATTTCCCTGTTAAAATGAAATTCTCTTAAAGCTGTACTGTTTGATTATTGACATCTGAATGCCCATTTACTTATTTACTCTTTTGATTGATTGATTTTCAATGTACACTTCAATAAGTAGATACAGAAGAGATTTCAGAGTTTGTAAGGGGTTACTATTCCACTGTTTCAGATTTTTCTTTCTAGCTTCTCCAAACACTGAAGGCTAGAGGAAATATTTTTTTCTCTTTTTTTGTGAAAAATAATATATATACTAAAAAGCAATAATACTCTTTTTATTTTGAAAAAATTTTTTTGAATTTCTTATAATACAATATACCAGAAATAGATTAGCTTTTACAAAGGCAACTTATTAGGATACAAGTATACAGTTCTAAGACCATGAAAATGTCTAAATTAAGGCATCAACAAGAGGATACCTTCACTCAAGAAAGGCTGATTGCATCTGGGGTGTCTCTGTTACATGGGAAGGCACATGGCAACATCTGCTGGCCCTTCTCTCCTGGGTTGGTTTCCAAAATGTCCCTCTCTTAAAGGACTCCAGTAAGCAGATTAAGACCCATTTTGAATAGGCAGAGTCACATCTCCAACTAATCAAAAGATCCCATCCACAATTGGGTGGTCACATCTGCACGGACACAACCTAATCAAAAAGTCCCACCCAGCAGTAGGTCTACCTCCACAAGATTAGACTAAAATAACATGGCTTTTCTGGGGTACATAACATTTTCAAACCAGCATACTTGTTATCCTTCTGACTTTAGCATTTGTTTTAATGAAGTCTTAGTTTACTCCAAGGGAAAAGGAGGAAAATGAGAAATAATCAAGGATCTTTTTCTCATCCCTTATCATTTCTGTCTTGGTAATGGGATGGAATGGGATGGGAAAGAGAATTAGTATAAGTAGTTTTGAAATATAAGAAAAAGTAAAAGTTGCATTGTTTGCTCAGTTTGAAAAAAACATTATATAATTACCATTGAAATGTCTGTGCAACCTATGTGGTTATTGAACTTTTCCATACTTATGAGGGCTAGAAGATATTTTGCTATCAATGTAAGGATTTTTCCCCTAGATCAGTCTAATTTTTCATTGTGTGAATCTGAAAAGTCACGTGTATGAATTGAATAAACCTCTCTATATTTAAAAAAGGGGGGGGGCGGGGAGTAGGGAACCTAGACTGCCCCCCTTGCCAGGTTTGCAGCAACAAAGCACCTGTTTAATTGGTGTAAGAAAAGACTGAATTGGAAGCTACTGCAGTGTCAGTAGAGATAGCCATGGGAGCCTGGACTTCCACCTCCACCTAGAAATAGGAAGCATCCCTCCCCATACCCACCAAGGAAGGGTCACAGGAGACCTACTAGACAATCAAGACTTTCGCCACTGCCCAGAAGTAACAAAGCCACCCTCCCCTATACCATCAGTAGGGACGATGGGAACACCAGTAATGAGGCCAAAGTGGTACCAATGGGGGTCTAGTAGAGAGTCTGAACTTCCAACGCTGCTCAGCAGTAGCAAGGAACCCTCCCTCCCGGGAGGCTGAGTGAGTAACCTGGCCTTCTACCTTTACCCAGCAGCAATAAGGCAGCACCTCCCTCCTTCACCTCCAAGGTGGTATCAGAGGCAGCCTGCTAAAACAGAAGATTGTCATGATATAATACACAAAACATCTAGGTTTCAACCAAAAATCATTTGTCACATCAAGGACCAGGAAAATCTCAATCTGAATAAAAGACAATCAACAAAGAACAATACAGCATGATAAGGATGTTAAAATTATCTGACAAGAATTTTAAAACAAACACCATAAAAATGCTTCAATAAGCAATTAGGAACATGCTTGAGACAAATGAAAGTCTCAGCAAATAAATAAAAGATACAAAGAAGAATCTGAAGGAAAATTTAGGACTGAGAAATAAACAAATTCAAAGAGTTTAACGGTGGAAGGGAGGGACAGAGGAAAGACTTGGTGAGCTGGAAGATAGAACAATAGAAATTACCCAATTGGAATAACAGAAAGAAAGTAAACTGAGAAAATAAAATGAACAAAGCCTCAGAGCTGTGGGAATATACCAAAAGATCTAACATTTGTCACTGAAGTCCAGGAGAGGAGACAGAAGGTGGAGTTGGAAAAACTGCTTGAAGAAATAATATCTGAAATTTTCCTTAATTTGGTAAAAGATAAAAACCTACAGATTCAAGATGCTGAGAGAACCTCAAAAAGGATGACCTAAAGATATCCATGCCAATGCACATCATAATCAAACTCTGAAAACTAAAGACAAAGGAAAAACCTTGCGAGCAGTGAGAGAGAAATGACACCTGTGTTAGGGTTCTCTAGATAAACAGAACCAACAGGAGATGTCTGTAAATACGAGATTTATAAAGCTGTCTCATACAACCATGGGAATGGAAGAGTTCAAAATCTGTAGAGCAAGCTGTGAAGCTGGAGACTCCGATGAAGGGTTTGGACAAACTCCACAGGAGAGTCTCACTGGCTGAAGAAGCAGTTAAAGAGTCTCTCTTCTCCCTTAAAAGCCTTCAACTGACTGGATTATCTCATTGGTGGAAGACAAGCCTTAGTTGATTGCAGATGTAATCAGTCACAGATGCAATCAACTGACTGATGATTTAGTACACCAGCCTTCCAGTTTATCAACCAGCCACGATATATCCTTGCAGCAATGGTCAGGCCAGTGCTTCCTAACCAGACAACTGAGCATGATCATTTGGCCAAGCTGACATCAGAACCTAACCATCACACCTTACCAATAAAGAAACACAATAAAAAAGGCAGCAGATTGCTTATCAGAAGCCAGACAGAAGGAAGTGGCACAGCATTTTCCAAGTGCTGAAAGAAAAGACCTGTCAGGTCAGAATTCTATATGTAGTGAAAATATCCTTCAGGAATGAAGGGGAAATCAGTATTTCCTTAAATGCAGGAAAACTGAGAGAATTTGTTTCTAGCAGACCTCTCCTAAAAGACCTTCCCAAATGAATGTCTAAAGAAATTTCTCTCAACAGAAAGGAAGTGATAAAAAAAATCTTGGAACATCAGAAAAGAAGAAAGAACAGAAAGAGTCAAAATGTGTTTCAACATAATAGAATTTCCTTCTTCTCTAGAGTTTTCTAATTTATGTTCCAATGTTGAAGCAAAACTTATAGTAGTCTGGCACTGTTAACCTGTTAGAACAGTCTTACACTGTTCTTAATATACGTAAAGAAACTATTTAAGACAACTACCCTATAAGTAGCAGAGGGTAAAAAGATGTAAAGGGATGCTAAGTTTGTATACTTCACTCAAACCCATAAAATGTCAACGTCAGAACATTGTGGTAAGTTATGTATTATATGATGGTAGCATGATGGAGTTTTATGTGATGATAGAATAGTTCCATATCTGGATTGTAGTGACGGTTACATGAATCTCTGCATGTGGTAAAATAACATAGAACTAAATATACACATTGTATCAATGTGAATTTGTACTATAGTTATGGCAGATGGAGCCACTATGGCAGGGGTGGGGGCTGGGATTTTACTTGGGACTTACCTGTATCATCTTTGCAACTTCTTGTGAATCTATCATTATTTCAAAATAAAAAGGTTTTTTTTGAGTGACTATAGTACACTGTGATAAAATATTAAAGTGAAGGAGTAGATATTCTTATAATGAAAAAGATATATCTTAACCAGAATGCTTTTTGTTGCAAGTGAGAGAAACCTGAATCCAATCACATTAAGTCAATGGGGAATTTTTTAGCTCACATAAATTCATCTCTTAGTTTGCTTTTCTCTATGAGTTGATCTCGTAATCTCTTTCATCAGCCACATCTCCTCCAAGGAACATGACTCAAGAGTAACAATCTGAGAGCTCAAGATTGAAGGGAGTCTCTCCCAGCATCCAAATTTCACACCTGAGGAAAGGATGCCAATTCACTTGGCTTGGCACTTGGTCACATGTTCATGGCTCAGCCAGCCATTGTGGCCAGGAGATGGGGGCTGTGACTGACAGTACACCACCCTAACTCCAACCCCACCAAGCCACACCCCTACCCCCTACCAACCAAATTAAGTTGGGAAGGAAATGCTGTTCATATAAGAAGGAGGAAAGGATGCTGGCCAGAAAATCCATCACACATCTACTACAGAGCATCTAGTTGTCCTACTGGGTTATTTAAGGCAGGAAATAATAGGATTTCAAAAGGAGGAAACCCTAAAAAGAACATGAAGAATTTCCTGAAAGAGGTGGGAGGGTAGTTATCAGAAATGAGAAAGCAGCTGGCAAAACACAGGCCCCTTGCCTTAGCTACAACAGGTCCAACAGGTGAGCAGACAAGCTTTCAGGGACAAACTTTTTGAGAGAAAAGTCAAAAAAGCTTCTTGAAACTTTGACATTTTTTTGTGAAGATTCAAATTCCCTTTTTGAATTCAGAAATGCTAGAGGATTGTAGATGGATTGTAAAGGTGAATAATTTAATTTCCAGTGAGAGGAAAACTAAGTGAAATCATGTGAAACTGTTTTCTCTTCATGAACTCTGTGCTGGTTTGAAAGGATGTATGTACCCTAGAAAAGACAAGTTTGAATCCTAATCCCATTTTGTAAAGGCCACCGTTTCTTCTAATCCCTATTCAATACTGTATGTTTGAAACCTTAATTAGGTCATTTCCCTGGAGATGTGACTCAATCAAGAGTAGTTGTTAAATTGGATTAGGTGGAGGCGTGTCTCCACCCATTCTAGGTAGGTCTTGATGACTTTACTGGAATACTATAAAAGAGAAATTCAGAGAGAGCAGAAAAGAACAACAGAGCCATGAGAAAGCCACAACAGAGAACACCACAGAACCACGAAGCAGAGTCCACCAGCCAGTGACTTTTGGAGATGAAGAAGGAAATTGCCTCCTGGGGAGCTGGAGAGAAAGCTGACACATGACACCGTTGTGCCCTTCCAGCCAAGAGAGAAACCCTGACCATGTTTGCCATGCACCTTTCCACTTGAGAGAGAAACCCTGAACTTCATCAGCCTTCTTAAATCAAGGTATCTTTCCCTGGATGCCTTAGATTGGGCATTTCTATAGACTTGCTTTAATTGGGACATTTCCATGGCCTAAAAACTGTTAACTTGCAACTTATTAAATTCCCCTTTTTAAAAGCCGTTGAGTTTCTGGTCTATTGCATTCTGGCAGCTAGCAAACTAGAACAACCAATCTTCAGATAACATAAATATGAATAAGAAAGCCAACTTGGAAATCCAATGTATAAACATGCCAAAGGAAAATCAATAAGCCAAAAAACAACAAAAGGAATAAACTGAGTGGGGGTGTATGGTGTAATGCTAGCCTTCTGACTTTGAAGGAAACATTTTGGAGGCCATCTGGTGTTAGCCCAAGTTTAATTTTTGTGCCTCACATAACTTAGAGAAAGAAAATAGACCGTAGCTCCCACATTTCCCTATGAGGAGGCCAGTGTATTTGTTTCTGGCCAGCAACATCCCTGTTAAATGACTCCCTAATTCTGGATAAGGAAGATGGCAATGTAGGGAGGTGTGTAATTTAGTTAGTCCTCTGCAGCAGCTAGTAAATAACAAGGAAGTGTCTAGAACAACTGGGGGACATCTGTGACCAGACACACATTGTACACTTGTCTGGAATGGGTGAAAGGACCAAGAACACAGCACAGAACTGTAAGTAAAGCCCCTGAACTCCAAAAGCTGGTGCCCATCCCCCACTGCCACAGCAGTCTCAGTTGGAAACACTTCCCCATTGGGAAAAGAAATGGTATCTGCTGAGATCAAGGGAAGGCAGATTAACCAAGTTCCAATTTCAGTTCTATTTAATAAATTTGGACCTCTAAATACAAGCTCCAAGCACAGATATACTGAGAACAAGCAGGAAAGGAACCTGGGGTTTCTCCTGGGAGACAGGAAGCAGGGATGGCAAAAAAAAAAAAAAAGAGAGAGAGAGAGAGAGATTTTTGGAGTCAGCCCAGCTCAGAATACTGGAAAAGGGCTGTTCTCAAGTCGCATAGAGCCAGGTACCAATTCTGGCTCTTGACAGCTGAACCTTGAGGGCTGGGGACTGGGTCTGAAAAGGGATTATTATTATTATTATTATTGTTTATTTTACTTTCCATCTTTTTTTTTTTTAACTATTCTAAGTAGCTCATTAAAGAAAGCATCAGCTATTTTCAATTGTCCAGGCAAGGGAAGAGTTAAAATAGATCTGAGAGACAAAGTTACAAATCAAGTGAAGGAGATAATTCCCTACAGGGTTTATCTCCCTCAAGAAAAGATGAGTAGAGCCCAGCTAAAGTTGCTACCCTCAATCAGAGGATATTCAGAGAATTCAGTCCTGAGGGGCTAAGCCCTAAGCCTGCCTACTACCTCAGTCTCTGTCTCAACCATACCACCGGGAGGTACAGAGTCTGCTTAGAATTAAAGGCACCACACCACTTTACACCGCTGGGGAGCTGTGGGCTGGCAAGCACCACCTACTTGGAAAGATAGGAAAAGCACAGAGTCTAGAGGCTTCACAGGAATCTCTGATAACCTGCTGGGTCTCATCTCCAGGGAAACTTGATACTGATTAAACCCTGCTCCTGAGACCTAGGCCTGTCTTATCCCGAAAATCTGATTAGAATCAATCATATCTGGGAGGTCCATCCTTAAAAAAAAAAAAAAAAAGTTCCATTTAGGCAGGGCAAGAGCCAGAAAAACAGGAGCTGAAAAAATTCTAAACAGTTAAATAGAAACTATGCTATACGTATAGAATAACTTGAATTTTTTTTTGATGCAAAAAAAAAAAAAAAATCAGAGAACAAGGCCAACCAACAAGGAAACTCTAGGTCAAAGAGTGAAAACAACTTCCAAAATAAACTACTCAAGGAAATCAGATGCCAAAACATCAACAAAAAATTATGAGCCATACTAGGAAAAATGAAGATATGGCCCAGTCAAAGGAAGAAACTCACACTTCAAATGAGATACAGGAGTTGAAACAACTAATTAATGTTCAAACAAACATGCTAAATCAATGCAAAAATCAAATCAATGAGTTGAAGAAAGATATGAAGGATATAGAGAAGACACTGGGTGATCATAGAAAGAGCTCAAAAGCTTGAATAAACAAATTAAAGAACTTAAGGGAATGAAAGGCACAACGAAAGAGATGAAAACCACAATGGAGACTTACAACAGCAGAATTGAAGAGGCAGAAGAAAGGATTAGTGAACTAGAGGACAGAACATCTGAAAT
>PVIY010050976.1:0-15916 GCA_004026745.1 Myrmecophaga tridactyla
CTCTGGCTTTGATCAAATCAATCATCAGACTTGGCTGTTTGCTAAAGTGAAAGTTTGGTCCAGGTCATGGTCAAGCTCAGTGCTGACAGCCCAGAAAAGGCAGGAGTCTAAATATCACCTCCCCCCCGACTAATACGCCCTAAATTATGCCCAAGTGCAGAACCCCCTCCCCAGCAGCTCACAGACTCCCATCACCAGCCACATGTTGGGAGTGACATTATTGTTGCCCAGGAAAGGGAGGGGCTCAGGGACAGGAGAACCTCAATGCTCAGGAGGGGAATGGAGGAGCAAGAGAGAAGGGCGTGGTGCCAAGTTTCTGAGACCAGATAAGGGAAGAGCTGAGACCTAGACAAAGCCACCCAGGCTGAAATCTCATGGTGAGACAAGACATGTGTGTTATTTTCATCAACATCTGGCCCAGATGCCATTTGACAGGAGCCCAAGTATGGGGCAGAGGCTTATGGAGTGGAAGGATTCTAGGACTCCTCTGGGAGAGGGTCCACCTCTAAAGTACTGGATATTTCCATCAGTGTCATGGATACTAGAGGGTCAGCTGAGGGCCTGAGTCAGTGTCTCCTTCCAAATTCTACCTAAAAAAAAAAAAAAGACAAAACTTCTACCAGGAAGTACTGGGGGAAATATTTGCAATAAATATGAAAAAAGTTAAAATCCTTACCATATAAAGACCCTATAAAATGAGAGTGCCACCCCATTAAAGCAATATAAAATTCACAGAAAAAAATACAGTTAGGCATTGAACATATGAAAAAGTTCAACCTCACTTGAATAAAAGAATAAAAAAATAAAATTTAGAGATACAGGGCAGAGTTGATTGCATTTCTCAGTTATACCAGCTGTATTAGCTAGGGTTCTTTAAAGAAACAGAATCAGCAGGAAATATCTGCAGATATAAAATTTATAAAAGTGCGTCACGTAACCGTGGGAATGTAGAGTCTAAAATCCATAGGGTAGGCTGTGAAGCTGACGACTCCAATGGAGGGTCTGGATGAACTCCACAGGAGAGGCTGCTGGCTGAAGCAGGAAGAGAACCTATCTCTTCTGAATCCTCCTTAAAAGGCTTCCAGTGATTAGATTAAGCATCCCTCATTGCAGAAGACACTCCCCTTGGCTAATTACAAATGGAATCAGCTGTGGATGCAGCCAACGTGATCATGATTTAATTCTATGAAATGTCATCATAGTAATAGGCCAGCACTTACCCAACCAGACAAATGGTTGCCACCACCTGTCCAAGTTGACACATGAACCTGACCATGATACCGCCCATTGTCATCCTTGGGCCACAGACCCATCTCTGGTGTGGATGATTATCTGCTTGTACCACTTACTCCATGATCTCCTTCCTCTCACCCCTCTAACCAATCCCCTCCCCACTGGTGAACATTTTAAAGTGTCAGACAGGAAAAGGATAGATCATAGTCCCTGATTGTGACAGACTTATGCCTGGTTCGTGTGATGTTCTCTTTTAAAAATTAATCCTTTTTAATAACTACCCAAGAAGCCACGCCCTCTGAGGAAGCTAGGCCATTGACAGTGACCCGCCCCATCTCTGTGGCCTATCCCTACCCCATGCCTCTGGCTTCTTCTGTCCAAGTAGCGCCATCTTGAATCCTGTTCTTGTCATTCTCCTGCTTTCCCTTTCATCTGTTTGTACTCCTTTTGAGTATATTTTTTGGTTTCATTTGTCTTAACTTTATTTACAAAGTTTCACATTGCACATATTCTTATGTGACTTAGAGATATGTGGACAGATGCAGGAGTCATTGAGGTAGAGATGACTGGTTGGAAGTGAGGGGAGGAAGGTAGGAATCTGGGACGTGTCCCATGTTTTAGTCTTAGGTGAATGAGGAGTCAGTGGTACCATCTGCTTAGGCAGATTCAGGAGAGGAGAGGCTGATGGGAGGATGGTGGACCCAGTTCCAAGCAATAATGTAGGCTAACATTTATTAAGTGCTTACTCTGTGCTAGGTAATCTTCATAGAGCTTGAAGTGCTGTACATGTATTGTCAGTAGTAAGAACCTCATGAAAACCCTACAATAGTGGCACTATTATTATTCTCATTTGAAAGATGAGGAAACTGAGACATGGAAAGACTTAGTATGTTCTGAGTCTATTAACATGATGGATCATACTCCTTGCAACAAATGTAGAAATAAAGTATAAAATATTTTAAGAAGTGTTAATACATAGCTGAACTTGAAAGCAAGGGAAATCCCAACTTAATAGAAGTTAAAAGAACTGGAGGCCAGAGTGGACCCCTCGAGATTCATAGATAAAAGAAGCCCTCCTGAAGGTATGCTCTTCATTTAAAAAAGTAATTATAAGCTTCACAAGGAAGAAGACATTATGTCTTTTTAAATGACGAAGAAGTAACTAAATAAGCAGAAGGATGATAAAATATTGTATACTATGCACAACTTGTCCATGACTTGCCATGTCTGTCCTGCCAAACTCAGCCTAGAGCCTGGCACACAGTTTCCTCAGGAGGAAACTTCTAGGTGGATGGAGCAAAGGGTAAGAGAACAGATGGGGTGAATGTAAGCTCCATGAGGGAAGGGACTTCACCATATGTAAAATCTGCCCTCCTGTGCTTAGCCAGTGCCTGGTATATAGATAGTGCTCAGTAAATCGTTTTTCAAGTAATGGCTAGGTGGATGGAGCATTGAGCAGGTGGTCAATTCTTCTCCTTCCCTGCAGTTCAGGTGGTTGGATAACTGCACATGTGTCTTGAGCAGGACTGTCCTTGATGTTGTCCTCTCATTCTGTGCCTCCTACGCCACATCTCTCCTTACCCTGGCCACCATATCTCTCAGCTCTGGTGCCTTCAGTTCTCTCCTTTCATGATCCTAGATTCTCCACTCCCAGGAAGGACTGTTGAGCTCCCTTGGACCTCCAGGAAACCTCTACTTCTGGATCCAAAGGTGACAGTTTGTTTCAGGTCAGGAAAGAGGGTTTTGATTTTACAGCGCCTGAAATTTTGCCCCACAAAGGACATCATCAGTCCTGCCTACATGCCAGCTGGGCTGGTGAGACTCATCTTGAGCTGGATAAACAGGGGTTAGTGACTGAGAGGCTCTGCCTTTGTGCCCTTGTCTCACAGAATAGGGTGGGGAAATGTATGTCATGCAAGAGACACTTGGTAGGGCTTGTCAGCACTGGCAGATTGTGTGTATATGTGTATGTGTATGTCTGTAAGTCTGCGGGCATGTGTCCATGTTGCTGTATGGGCTGTGCATAGTATGAATGTATAATGGTTAGGTTCTAGTGTCACCTTGACCAGGTGATGGTGCCCAGTTGTCTGATTAGGCAAGCACTGGCCTAACTTTTGCTGCAAGGATATTTCGTGGTTCCTTGATAAACCAGAAAGCTGATTTATTGAATCTCTAGTCAGTTGAGCAGCTGTGTCTGATTACATCTATAATCAACTAAGGGTGTGTCTTTCACAAGCAAGAGAATCCAGTCAGGTAGATAAGATCCAATTAGTTGAAGACTTCTGAGAGAAGAGAGAATTTTCACTCTTTCTTCATCTGATGAGCCTCTTCTGTGGAGTTCATCAAGACTCTTCATTGGAATTGCCAGTGTCACAGCCTGCCCTATGGATTTTGTTGTCATGGTTGTATGAGACACCTTTATAAATCTCCTATTTGCAGATATCTCCAGTTGGTTCTGTTTCTCTAGAGAACCCTGATTAATATAATATGGTTATGGATGTAGAGCTAATATGAATATGTCACTGTGTCCCTGTGGTCTGGGTATGTGCTGCAGGTTTTCTATTTGTTCCTATGTGTAAGCTCTCTATAAACAGACAGGTATACGATAAGAAGTGTCATGAGGCTCGTGCCCAAAGGGAAGGGGGAAAGCTGATCACAGGTTGCCCACTGGTCTCTCTCATTGTTCTAGGTGTCATAAACTGTAGCTGACCACAGGGAGGACTTTGACCTCAGTGCTGTTTGCAAGAAAGCAAGCTTGTTACTGGTCAGGGTGTGAACTGAATATGAGCTTTCACTGCCCAGGCCATGACAGAGACCTTCACCTACGCTTACCTCCCAGCCTGGACTTTGGTCTGTCCCACTCTCCTCTCTCTCTCTCTCTTTTATTAAAGAAGTTGTGGGTTTACAGAAAGAGCAGGCATCAAACACAGTGTTCCCATATACCACCCTATTATTTACACCTTGCGTTGGTGTAGTATGTTTGTTACAATTGATGAAAGTGCATTTTTATAATTATACTATTATGGTTCACTATTGCATTGAGTAGTTCATTGGATTTCTTTAAAATTTTACTCTAGAAGCACATATACCCCACTGCCTCTTAGTCTACCCAAAGGTCTGTCAAAGCCTGGCTCCCTCTCTGCACTCCTGAACCTATCTCTAGGGATCTCAAGAAAGCCCTTTGAATTCCTTTGGCCATAGGGCTCTGAAACAAGGTGTGCTTTTCCCCAGGCTGATGCACAGAGAGGTGCAGGAATGGCTTTGCCTGTGAGTAGGGCTGCTGCCTGACCTCATTCCATGAACCATGATCATAGATGTGATCAGACATAGCTGCAATCAACTGACCGAAAGAAAATATCTCTTTTCTTTACCAGATGCCTGAAATCACACTACTGGAGGGTCATCCCTGATCTTGCTATGTTATAAGGTATCCTGAGAGGGCACACATTTGGTGGGCTTTTTTTGGAGGCCCTGATGAGGAAAATAGTGACAGGGAGAACAAATTTGGAGCTGAAATGAGGAATGGGGGCAGGACTGCTGGGTGAGGGCAGATAGAAACAAAATGCATCCTTGTTCGTGGTTCATTGTGCTGGTTTGAAAGTGTTATGTACCCAAGGACAGCTATGTTATTTTAATCTAATCTTGTGGGTGCAGATCTTTCGTGGGTGGGAATTTTTGATTAGGTTGTTTCCATGGAGATGTCACCCACTCAATTTAAGGTGGGTTTTAATTCTTTTACTGGAGTCCTCTACTTAAAGAATAAAAGGCAGAAAACATAGAGAGAGTTCAGAGCTGACATAGAAAGCTGAGTGTTTGGATGCTTGGAGACAGAAAATGCCCTGGGAAATGCTATGTTAAGATATAAGATCCAGAGTTTGGCCTGAAGAAACTAAGAGAGGACTCATCGATGCTTACAGAGGGAAAATGCCCCAGGAGAGGTCAGAACGACCCGCAGCAGCTGAGAAGGTCATTTTGGGAACCAACCCAGGAGAGAAGGGCCAACAGAAGTTGCCATGTGTCTTCCCATGTGATAGTGAAACCCCTGACGCGAGTGGCCTATTTTTTTAAAATTTTTTATTAATTAAAAAAATTACAAGAAACACAAACATTCCCAACACATACACTCAGCAATTCACAATATCATCACATAGTTGCATATTCATCATCATGATCATTTCCCAGAACATTAGCATCAATTCAGAAAAAGAAATAAAAAGACAACAGAAAAATATAACACAGAAAAAAAATTTTTTTACAGGCCATACCCCTTACTGATCCCTTTCATTGATCACTAGCATCTCAAACTAAATCTATTTTAACATTTGTTCCCCCTATCACTCATTTTTATTCCATATGTTCCTCTCATCTGTTGACAAGGTAGATAAAAGGAGCATCAGACACAAGGTTTTCACAATCACACAATCACATTGTGAAAGCTATATCATACAATCATCATCAAGAAACATGGCTACTGGAACACAGCTCTACATTTTCAGGCAGTTCCCTTCAGCCTCTCCATTACATCTTGGATAATAAGGTGATATCTACTTAATGCATAAGAAAAACCTCTCGACTCTGTTTGGAATCTCTCAGCCATTGACACTTTGTCTCATTTCACTCTTCCCCCTTTTGGTCGAGAAGGTTTTCTCAATCCCTTGATGCTGGGTCTCAGCTTATTCTAGAGTTTTTCTCAATCCCTTGATGCTGAATCTCAGCTCATTCTGGGATTTCTGTCCCACGCTGCCAGGAAGATCCACACCCCTGGGAGTCATGTCCCACGTAGTCAGGGGGAGGATGGTGAGTCTGCTTGCTGTATTGGCTGGAGAGAGAGGCCACATCTGAGCAACAAAAGAGGTTCTCTTGGGGGTGACTCTTAGGCTTAATTTTAAGTAGGCTTGACCTATCCCCTGTGGGGTTAAGTTTCATATGAATAAACCCCAAGACTGGGGCAGCTCAGCCTATAGCTTTAGTTGTCCACACTGCTTGTGAGAATATTAAGAATTCAACTTGGGGAAGTTGAGTTTCCCCCCGTTCTCACCATTCCCCGAAGGGGACTTTGCAAATACTTTTCCACTCACTGATCAAATCACTCTGGGATTCATCAGGGCATCACCTGGACAAACCAACAAAATTTCACTTCCTATACAAAGTTCCATGTACTTAAGGTGTTCAATCAACTATCTACATAAGTTATATTAGGAGATGCACTAGTCAAAGTATAGATTTGTACCAAATAAACATTTTTTGGCAAGCGGCCTATTTTGACTGAAGGTATTCTTTTGTTGATGCCTGAATTTGGACATACCTTAGAACTGTAAATTTGTAACTTAATAAATCCCCTTTCTAAAAGCCAACCCATTTCTGGTAAATTGCCTTCCGACAGCGTTAGCAAACCAAACACAAGTATTAGCCTTTCTACTGCTTTGGGGCCCCTGCCTGGGAAAGGAGGTGGCCCTTGTAGAGAGGTTGTCTCCAGCAGTCCCCATGCCATGGGGGATGTAGAACCACAGGGGACTTTGATGAAGGGGCTTGAGGCCATGGACCCTTCCCTTGCCAGTAAGTGAGCATTGGCCTCTGCCTGCGACACTCCAAATGCTGGGGAGCTCACTGCTTCCTGGGTGGCTTGTTGTTATGGTACAGCTTCCTGACCCTGACAGGGGATGATACACCTGCATTCTCCCACCTAATCCATTAAGGCTTCGTTCAGTCCCAGATATATTCCTCTGGGGCTCTCAAGCTCAGGTCATAGGGTCCAGGCTGTCCCTCGGAGATAGGCTCATGGTCACTCTTGGCTGAAACCTCTTGGTCCTGACACAGTAGAGGCAGGCCTTTCGTCCTGCTCCAGCCTATCCATTAACCATTCTCCTGGCACATGCTTTTTAGGTGCAGAGAATATGAGGGGAAGTAGCACCTGGGTGGGGCAAGGCCAAGGAGGTGTCTGGAGGCCCCATGTCCTCTTGCCCCCTCTCCTAAGCCTAGTCAGGGCACAGGGCCTGGCTGGGTGTGAGGTCATTGGTTGACTTCCCAGGGATGGCTCTCAGACTCCTTGTCCTCCTCCCATGCCCCCACCTCCCCACCCACAAATCTTTTCCTTTTGCCCCTGGCCCCTCATGCAATAGGATCAGATGTACTGGCTTCTCCCAACCAGTGAGAGTTCCATGAGTCTCTAGGCAAACATTGTCATTTAGGGGCAGCTAGATCCAGAGGAAGGCAAGCCCTAGCCCAGGGTCACACAGCTAATGAGGACAGACTCCTGCTCACAGCTCAGACCCCTGCCCACTGTGATAGTCTAAGATCCTGGCAAATCTCAGGGCAAAACAGGCAGCCTCAGGAGAAAGGAAAGTGCAGTTAGAGATGTGAGGTACAGGTAGAAGACAGAAGCCCCACTGGGTGGTCCTTGCCTGGGAGTAGGGGCTTCCCTACTGCCTGGGCCTCTCTTCTCCAGGACCTTCCACCAGTGACCTCAATCATTCTCCCTTGTGTCCCAGCTCCTGCCAGGGCCCTGCCATCAGCAGTCTGCAGCTTGGCCAGCAGCATCTTATTCCCCTCTCTCAGCCCTGGTAAGCCTGCTAGCCATGGGAATTATCTCCATTTCACTTGCTGGAAAGCGGAGGCCAGAGGAAGGGGAAGGAAATGATTTGAGGACATGAAGAAAGTTAGCCGAGACTGAGAATCAGGTTTTTATACTTAACCTACATTTAGGGGATTGGGGGTCAGAGATGAATGAGTAAGATACCAAGCCCTAGTGGACTTCAGTCTGGAGCCAGGGGCAGGGGCAGGAAACCAGAACAGAGAAGGCAGCAGCACATAAAAGAGGTGCTGTGATGCAAACAATGCTGGAGGAACCTAAGGGGACAGAGGCCATTTCTGGCAAGAGGACAGAATGTGTGAGATCCAAGAAGGCTTCCAGGTGTAGCCAGCACCAGGGTTGGTAGGAAAAGCAATGCCCCTCCTTTAGGGATGGCTCCATTACAAAAAGTTGGCAAAACTGCATTATACTGGAATGAGCAACTAGGGGGCAGATTGTGGCAAAGCATAAATGTCAGATGTGTGAGGGACAATGGGGAACTGGGAGAGTAAAAGAGTGATAATCAGAGGTGCTTTGGGGAAAAGACCTATGGAATCTGTGAATAATGGAGTCAAGGTTGGTAGAAGTTGGAATGGAAAGAAATGTGGAGGTCTGAGCTATGAGAATGGTGGTGGGAATGGGGAGGAGAGGACACATTTTGAAGGCATCACAGGGGATGGAGCTGACTGGGCTGATTGCAAGTGGGTGAGAGAGGGAGGAGGGGAGGGTGACTTCAAGTATCTGCCTTTGGGTAGAGGGTGTAAGGGAATGACCTGAGCAGAGAGAGGCAGGAAAATCAGAAGTGGATTGTTCAGGCAGAGCTGGGAGACAGCACTGAGCTCTGCGGTGGTTGTTGAAACCAAGGGAAGGGTTGAGGCCACCCCGAGGTGGGGTTCAGAGAGGAGATGAAGGTGCTGAGGAAGGACCTGGAATAACTCCTACCTCAAAGGCAGTGTTTCCCTGAACCTGCTCCACTACAGCAGTCTCTAGTCACATGGGACTAGTGAGGGCTTGGGATGTGGCCTTTCTGAACTGAGAAGTGCTGCAAGTGCAAAGTACATACAGATTTTGAAGACAGTACAAAAAAAGGAATGTAACATATTTCATTGATATTCTTTATATTGATTACATGTTGAAATAATATTTTTGATATATTGGGTTAAATGAAATACATGCTAGAAATGAAATTTCCCTCTTTCTTTTTATTTTTTAAACTGTATGTACTGGGAAATTTAAAATTATACAGGTGGTTTGCCCTGTAGTTGGACAACACTACTCTACACCATGAATTCTATAAAATGTGGAACAATGTGGTGGAGGGGGGTTGTAAAGAGGGGTGGGAAGGGCAGAGGCTAATACTTGTAAAATGCTGTATTATGCACAGAATAGTTGTTGTACTACAGGAATCCTTAAGGTAGGTGTCATATCTCACACTGATTTGCCAACAAATACTCCCCCCTTCCACTGGATTTCCTATAAAAGGAGGATTCTGCCAAACTCACTGTGACAGATGGTGTTTCAAAGAGAGAATGATAATTCTATGAGATGATTAGGAAGTGAGAGAGTGAGAAGTACAGCCAGGACAGAAGTAGGGGTATTCCAGGACCAGACAGAGGATTGGCCAGTGGGGCTAGGGCTGCAGAGGGGTGAACTCACTCAGTAGGCTTCAGGCAGTAGCGGAAGCGTATGTCATGGCTAGGCTGGGTAGTGCCAAAACCCCAGCGCAAGGGGTTGATGGGGGGCACAGGTGTGTCAGGGTCCACCAGCTCCATGTCAAAGTATGTGACCATAAGCAGGACAAACAGCTTCATCTCGCTGAGGGCAAAGAACCTCCCAGGGCAGATGGAGACGCCAGAACCCCAAGGCATGTTGTAGTGGTGGATTTTCTTCCCTACTTTGTAGAAGTCCACTTTGCGGCTGCCATCAGGTTTAAGGAAGCGATCGTATTTGAAAGCAGTGGGCTCGGGGTGGATTTCAGGGTCCATGTGCACCGAGAGGTAGGGAAAGAGGGCCAGCTTGTCTCCATGTCGGAGCAGGTACTCCTGCCCACTGGCCATCTTCAGGACTTGGTCACCATGGACCACCCTGAGAAGGGTGGGTGAAGCTGCTAGGCGCAGAGTCTCCTCCATCACGCTGTCTAGCACCGGAGTGTGTTGTAGGACACTTAACTCAAAATGGAAGGACTTCCCAGCCTGCAGGTGGCCCTCACTTAAGATCTTAGTGGCCTCCTCCTTCACAGCCTGCATGGCTTCAGGGTTCTTCAGGAGGAACAAGAGGGCCCAGAAAGAGGCAGGCCCCGTGTTCCCCTGGGAGGCCCAGAGCATCATGAAGTTGAACTTGTCCTGCATGGCCGGGACCACTCCCTGCTCCTTCAGATGCTGAAGCATGTAGCACATCCAGGCGCTTATGCCATCCTTCTCCAGGTTATGCTCCACAGACAGTGTCTTGTGGAAGTAACGCTGGAGCCAGCGAACTTCTAGCCACTCCCGGGGCCACAGCAGGGAGTAGACAAACCTGGGGAACAGGAGGTCAAACTTGCGAAACTCCATGAATATCTTCTCTGCTAGTAGCAGGTCCTGCTCCTTGTCCTTTGTGTAGCCAAACAAACTCAGATAACCAGCCTTGAACAAAGTATTGTAGCAGAAGTGAAAGAGGCCATCCTCACGCCAGCTACTCGCACCTGGGCTCCAGCTGTTGGGCCCCCGCATTATCAAGGACAGGCTGTCCAGCATGGCTTTGTTGAGATCCTTCAAGCCATCCCCCATCAGGTACTTGGTGCTGGCTGAGTGTAGCATCTGGTAGTCATTCTGTCCTGAGTCGTACCCAAATACCTTTAGTACTAGTTCCCTGGCATACTGTTCGAAGTCTAGTTTTTTCTGCACATCCTTGATGATGGGTCCAAAGGAGAGGGGGTCCATAAGAAAGGTGAAGTACTGGCCACCCAGCTGCACTGTGAACACGTCCCCATGTTTCGCCCTCATGCGCTTCAGGAATTCAAGCATATTCTTCCGGAAAGCAGGAGCATGGCCCAGCCAAGGTATGGGGCCCTTGTCCAAAGGAGGTTCCTGGGGTCTGCGTTGCCGGAGCAGTCCAGGCAGAAATAGGTACCCCACGATGGCCACCAGCAGGGCTCCAAGCACTGGGCCCCAGAGCACCATGGCTGTGCTGTTCCAGGTTGAGATCAGACACACAGATTGTTTTCTGTGTGCCGGTAGAGCTTGACAAATCAGGGATGGAAAAAATATGCCTACCTGGACTTTGCCCTGTGGCTGCAAGTGGTAGTAAATAACCTCAGTGAGACAGTACTTGGGAACAAAATGTGCCCCTGGATTTAGCACTTGCCAGAGCCTAGTGATGTGGCAGGAGGAAGAAGCCTAAGAGGATGCCAAGAGGAAAGTCTGTCACTGTGCTCACAGCCTCCTCACCAGCATCAGGCCTTGTTCTGAACATTTCAAACTCAGCTACAGCACCTTCTCCACAAAGTCTTCTACGACTCTTCCCCCATGACTTACTGACCAGTTACACCTTTATTTGCTCCCTCATTCATTTATTCATTATATTTGCTAGCTTATTCAGCAAAACTTCTTCCTTCTTTCTCAACTCAAGCCCCTGGGCAAGGTGCTTAACCACACTGTGCCTCTGCTCCCTTATCTGTGAAATAGTGCTTCATAGATGCTGTTTTGAGGTGAAAAGAGATAGTTACTGCAAAGCCTATAGAAAAGTACTCTTATAGAAAAAGCTCAAGAAATGTCAGCTTGTATCCCAAAGCCTTTCCCCATATCACTCATCACCTCCCCTGGGTCCCCTAACATCCTTATGCCTGACTTCCCCAAGGAGCTTTCCTCCTCTTTTTGACTTCACCTCTGCTCTCAAAGCCACTTACTGAGGAGCCTTATTGGAACCACATTTGCTATCAGCTCTTTAAACTAGGAGGGCATACAGTCTATGTTATGTGTGCAATGAATGTATGTCTTTCCACAGGGACTTTCGAAATCCTAACTCAAAGGAGTGGCACCCATACCGGGGCTTTAGGCTCTGAGAAGACTGAGCTGATGGAGGCAAGCCAATCTGATCTTCAGGTACAGTATGAAAGAATCCAGCTGAAGAGGCCTGCAGATCTTGGTGGACTGAGGGTCCTCCAAACAGAGGCTCAGATCTCAGAACCTGTGCTTCTCTCCAAGAGTCGTTCCCTCTACCACTGCCTATTTGGCTTGCTGTACATTTCTCTAACAAGAAGAACTGGTTGGTGAAGAATCCTGGAATTACGAAACATCAGAGACATTAGCGTCTCAAACTAGTCACTTAGAGAGGAACTGAGGCTCAGTGCAGGGAAGACTTTCTGTAACGTCTTCTCTCACTTGGGGAACAGAGGTGAGCTAGTAATCTTCTGTGAACTGTCAGGTCAGACTCCTGACAGGAGGTCCAAGGAGAAAACTGTGCTATTGACTCCAAGGCTTCAGTCAATCAGTCTAGGCCATTGTTGCATAGGTGAATGCATTAGTGTTGTGCATGGGGTGATGGTGGCACGGAAGGGGGTGAGAATTCTCAAGGCATGAGGTGGGCGTGTCTGATGTGGGGATAGGGTGGGGGATGCACCCTGGGGGTCAATGTGGCTAAAGGATCTAATGAGAGAAGGGTCTTCGCTGGGTGCGGGCCCGGTAGGCCAGGTGCGAACTCAGGCTCTTACTTATTAGGTTGTACTGATTCCCTCCCAAGCCAGCCTGTCACCCAGTTCAGCCCACCTGGGCCACTCAGGGGCAGCCGGAGGGGCGGGCAGTAGATACTGACTCTCCCTCGGGTATAGCTGGGGGGTCGGTCCACGCAGCTGCGCAGTCAGGCCTCCGGAAAGGTCGGCCACCAGCGACCCAGAGCGAGCCACGAGAGCCCACTGCACGCCTAAGGCGTTGGGACTCTGGCCACAAAGCGGCTGCAGGCTGTGGGCGGGGCTACAGTAGTGCGGTCCGGAACGACCAACGAGGCGCAGCGGCGGCCTCCGGGCGTGTTAGAGAGGACACGGACCGGATATGAGAAAGGACGCGTTTCCGGCTCTCTACCTCCGCGGTGACAGCTGAAGGCTGGTGCGGTGGGCAGTCTTCTTTCTGGAGGCGCCACCTGTTTGTGGGTCTGCGCAACTTGGTATCTTGGCGATGTATGTCATGCAGTTTGCGGAGCTGTCAGTAAGCCAGTGGATCCGGGCCTAGGGAAGGAGGTGCGGAGGAAGCTGCCACCTTCCCTCCCGCCACCGTGTTTCCCAACACTTTTGCTAGGCGTGACCCTTATTGGGGCCCACGCTTCTGGAGTTTTCATCAGAGGCGTGGGCCGTAGGATGCTCCCGGCAGGAGCATCATGTCCGTATTCCTTCAGCCTTCTTTGGCGGTCCTTTTAGGCGCACCTCATTCGCACATTCCGTGGTGGACAGGGCTGTAGGTTAACTTCCCCCTCTGGGGAGGGCTCAAGCGGGTCTCTGGTCCCATCCGATGCCATGTCTTCTCATTGCATTGATGGTTCAGAATTTTGGCAGAGCAACTGGGCCCTTACCTGATGGTTCTGTTTGCTTGCTCTGGTTCCTAGTTTGGGACTCTTCTCTTTGCATTCTGTAGTCCGAGTGTACCCGCTATCCCCTGAGTTTTTTCCCCCGCTTTTTCCAACTCTGATGGGATTGGCTGCTCCCCCAGTGCGTGCCACTCCTTTCCTCTGCCTCACTTCCAGAAGTCAATAGCAATACTATTGAAATGAAGATAAGGGAAAGAAATTATTTCACTCTTACTCTAGATCAGATAACAGTCATTTAAGTAAGGGCTGGGTTTATTTATGACTCCATTTCCTTCCTAGCTTGCCAGTTTTCTTCTTTTATTCCAGGAGAAGGAAACCCCTCCATGGCAACTGGGTTCTAGACAGTCTGGCTCCAAATGAACTATGTTACTCCAAGCCTGCATCACATATAACGGGTGACTTTGAAGCCAGTGTAGGATAGAAAGGGCAAACCTGAGTTCTTGTCTCAACTCCACCAATTTAGAACTTTATTTGGGACAGTTCATTTCACTTCTTGGGCCTTGCTGTTCTGATATGTCAAAACAGGAGGCTGAACTTGAGAGACTTGCCAGCAGTGGGATGTTATTATAAATATATTGGGCTGTGCATTCATTAGGAGACTAAGATTTGAGGGGATTTAGAGAGAGAGGATGGAGGGGTAGGATGGGAGCTTGGAATGGTTGACATTGAGTGCCTCACCTCTGCATTACTCTATGCAGACATCCCCATTGCCACCAAGACCATCACTGTTCTTAGAGCTACCTTATTTTACCATGAGCCAAGTGTTTATCCTAAACGCTTTATAAGTAGTATGTCATTTAATCCTCACACCTACCTGGGTTGGGAGTCCCCAAGACCATCTTCACTTTGATAGATTCACTAGAGAAAATCATGGGACTAGACATATAGCTGTACTCATGGCTTAGATTTATTACAGCCACGTAGTAAGGATACCCAGCCAGATCATAAGGGAAAAAGACAAGGCAGAGTATGGAGTAATCCGTGCAGTCTTACTAATGTTCTCTTCCTTTCACGCTTCCCAGCAATTGCAGCACAGGAATATCACAGTGCTTCTGCCCATTAAAGTGTCAGTGCCCAAATGTTTTATTGGAGACTGGTCATATAGGCACACTCTGTTTAGCACGTACCAAAATTTCAGACTCCCAGAAGGAAAGCATGTGTTCAGCATTAATCATATTACTTGCACAACTAGTCTAGACACAGTAAACTACCCTTATCTGTTATCTATTGACTGAGAGCACTCCAAGAGGCAAGTTCCCAGATGCCAGCCAAGAGCCAATCATGCAAGGAAGACTTTCTAAGTATAATAGTCTTAGGCCTGTTAAATTTCCCTTTTATGCACGCAACTCTCATTTCACAGAGAAGACCATCAAGACTTCAGGGGGTTAGTAACTTGCCCTGAGTTTTACACTTAGCAAGTGTCAGAGAGAAGATTCTCACAGTCTGCTTACTTCAGAAGTTGAGTTTTTTTCTATTCTCTGTACCATCCTGTCTGTACCAGAGTCCTGCTCAAGTCCTTTGTACTTGGTGTTTTTAATGCTTGAAATGTCTTTTCCTTATCTCTTTGTATGTCTGTTTTTTTTTTCATCATTCAGGTCTCAGCTCAAATTTCACCTTAGTAGAAAGGCCCTCCCTGACCACCCCATGCAAAGTAGCGTGGTCTTCCTTAAGCCAGTTTGTAGCACATTAACCTATTTTATTTCTTCAAAACATTTATCAGTATTTGAAATTATCTCATATCTATGTTTATCTTATTAAGGGTCTGTCTCCTTCACTGGTGTTCTGTTAATTGACACTCTGAAATAAAAAGCCCTGATTTTTTGGCTTGCCAAAAAATAAATCTCCCTCTCCAATTTCAAGCTACCAGAATGAGATGACAAAGGAGAGTTTGGAAAAGATGTACATATAACTGGTTTTCCTAAGCCAGTATGAGCTGATGGTAGATCACCAAGCTCCTTAAAATCAAGGACTAAGTCTCAGTCATTGCTGTATTCTCGAGACCTGGCATGTTGCCTGGCAAATAGTATGCTCTCTATAAATATTTTTTGAATGAAGGAATCATTCTCTATTTCTGTCTTTCTCAGTACTGTTATAAGCATTCAATGTGGTCTTATTTTTTTTTTTCATTAGCAACTTTTTTATTATGGTAAAATGCACATCACATAAAATTTAACATTTTAACCGTTTAAAAATGTACAATTCAGTGGCATTACATCAACAGTTTCGTGTGGCCATCAGCACTATTTTGTTCAAACCTTTTTCATCACCCCCAGAAGGAAACTCTGTACCATTAGTAGCCACTCCCCATTTCCCCGTCTCCCTCAGGCCCTGGCAAGAACTAATCTGCTTTCTGTCTCTGTGGGTTTGCCTATTCTGGATATTTTCTATAAAAGGAATCATGTAATATGTGATCTTTAGTTACTGGTTCCTTTTACCTAGCATAATGTTTTCAAGGTTCAGCCATGTTGTCACATGTATCAGAACTTCATTCCATTTTATGGCTGAGTAATATTCCACTGTATGTGCCGACCACATTTTGTTTTTCTAGTCACCTGTCGATGG
>PVIY010050977.1:0-15919 GCA_004026745.1 Myrmecophaga tridactyla
CCTAAAAGTGAAGGAGGGCTTAACAGAGAAAAGTTTTGCTTCATTTTAATTTTTTCTTCACATTTGAAGATTCACACAGAAATGGCCATGATTATAAGTTCTGCATTCAACACAAATCTCATTGGTGTGCAAGTCAATGAAAATGATCCTGAGGCAAGAAGTAAGCATCTCAACATAGGCTAGACCCTATGCTAAGAATGATGAGGCAGGTGAACAGTGTTTACTTAAGACATGTGTGCCAGACTTCCATAGGTGCTGAGATGTGAACCTGTCATGGATGACACAAATGTCCACTTGAACAATTCCAGCATCTTTCAGAAGTCCGATTAGGAGTGTATCTAATATCCTACTCTCTGATAACGCCTAATGTCCTAAAACTATATCATATCAAATACTGAAGTGCTAAGATCTTTCTCACTGTATGTTCAGAAATATGTGAAAAATAACTGCTATCAACTGAAGTGAGGAAAGTCTAGAGATGCTCTGATAGTTCTGGACTTCCAGGACACAGACCATCCTGTCATATCAGAAACAGGGGTGAAGAGTCTCTTTGTCAGGAATACTTAGAATTGTTAGGGAACTAACATGAAATCAAGAAGAAGGATTACAGACAAACACCACAAACCAGTAAACAGTTTGAGGAACCCAAAGTGATTTATGATTAGTAATTCTAAAAATCTGTGATATTTCCATCCTGCTATCAATACATATATATTTTAAAAGTACAAAAGGCCCTCTATGGTGAGAGTAGAGATGAAAGTATTACTACTGCTGTCAATCAATTTAAAACAATATGAAAAAAAACAATATGACAAGTCCTTACCAATTTATCCTTCTGTTTTATGTACCAAGTAGGTAAAAATATTCATGAGTAAATAGCTGTGTTTCTGTCAGAGACCTCATCTTTGATCTTCATTCCACAGTAGCACAGGAGTGATCATTATAATCACAAAACAATACAATAGGTATAATCTAGGAGTGCCTAGAGTGTACAATGATAGCGAATAAATGAACAAATTAAAAAATGTTTTGCATGAGGAAAAACAAAAGAAGGTCAATATTGCAAGGTGTTGAAAATAAAGGTCATTCATATTTTAAAATTTTAACTTCTGCATGAGACTAAAGCAAAAAATGTTTACTTGGTACAAAATTTATATTTTGACTAGTACATGTTCTAATATAACTTCTGTGGACAGGTTAATTGAACACCATAAGTACATGGAACCCTGTATAGGGCATGAGATTTTTTAGGTTTGTCCAGAGTGATGCCTTGATAAATCCCAGAGTGATTTGAACAGTGAATAAAGAAGTATTTGCAAAGTCCCCTTGGGGGAGTGGTGAGGAGGGGGATAATTCAACTTCCCTAAGTGGAGAATTCTTGATATTCTCACAAGCAGTAGGGAAAACCAAAACAATAGACTGAGCCCACAATCTTGAGGTTGTTCATATGAAATTTAGCCCCACAAAGGATAGGTCAAGCCTACTTAAATTTAGGTCTAAGAGTCACCCCCAAGAGAACCTCTTTTGCTGCTAAGATGCAGCCTCTCTCTAGCCAACACAAATAGCAAACTCACTGCCCTCCCCCGTCTACATGGAACATGACTCCCAGGGGTGTGGACCTTCCTGGCAATGTGGGACAGAAATCCTAGAATGAGCTGCAACTCATTGTTCAAGGGATTGAGAAAATCTTCTCAACCCAAAGGGGGGGAAAATGGAAGTGAGACAAAATAAAGTGTCAATGGCTGAGAGATGCCAAACAGAGTCGAGAGGTTATCCTGGAGGTTATTCTTATGCATTAAACAGATATCACCTTTTTAGTTAAGGTGTAACAGAGAGGCTGGAGGAAACTGCCTGAAAATGTAGAGCTGTTTTCCAGTAGCCATGTTTTTTGAAGATGATTGTATAATGATATAGCTTTCACAACATGACTGTGTGATTGTGAAAACCTTGTGTCTGATGCTTCTTTCATCTACCTTATGGGCAGATGAATAAAACATATGTATTAAAAATAAATAAATAATAAGGGGAACAAAAGTCAAAATAAATTTAGTAGATTGAAATGCTAGTGATCAATGAAAGGGAGGGGTAAGGGGTATGGTATGTATGAATCTTTTTTCTGTTGTCTTTTTATTTGCTTTTCTGAATTGATGCAAATGTTCTAAGAAATGGTCATGATGATGAATATACAACTATGTGATGAATAAAAAAAGAGAGTGTTCATATTGTATGTTGATTGGTTTTATTAATAAAAATAAAATAGGCAGGGCCCTCAATCTTGGGGCTTGTTCATATGAAACTTATCTCCACAAGGGATAGGCTAAGGTTACTTAAAATTAGGGCTAAGAGTCATCCCCAGAGAACCTTTTTTGTTTCTCATATGTGGCCCATCTCTCTCTCAGCCAACCTGGCAAGCAAACTCACTGCCCTCCCCCTCTCCATGCAGAACATGACTCCCAGGGGTGTAAACCTCACTGGCAACATGGGACAGAATTCTTAGAATGAGCTGGGACTCAGCTCCAAGAGATTGAGAAAACCTTCTTAACTGAAAGGGGGAAAAGAGAAATGAGACAAATAAAGTGTCAGTGGCTGAGAGATTTCAGAGTCAAGAGGTTATCTTGGAAGTTATTCTTATGGATTATATAGATATCTCTTTTTATTCTGAGGTATATTAGAAAGTCTAGAGGGAAGTGCCTGAAACTGTAGAGCTGTATTCCAGTAGCCATGTTTCTTGAAGATGATTGTATAACTATATAGCTTTCACAATGTGACCATGTGATTGTAACAACCTTGTGTCTAATGCTCCTTTTATCTACAATTAGGACAGATAAGTAAAACATGTGGATTAAAAATAAATAAATAAATAATGGGGGAACAAATGTTAAAAAATAATAGATAGATACATGGAGGGAAATGTGCCTATTGCAAGCTATGGTCTATGGTTAACAGTAATATTTTAATATTCTTTCATTAACAGTTAACAAATGTATCCACACCAATGCTATCAGTCAGTGGGTAGGTGGGGAGAGGGATAAGGTGTATGAGAGAATTTGGGTCTTATTTTTTATTTTTATTTCCTTTCTGGAGTAATGAGAATGTTCCAAAATTGATCATGTGGATGTATGCACAACTACATTATTATACTGTAAGCCAGTGATTGTTGAATACTTCAGATGGTCTGTATGGTGTGTGAGTGTATCTCAATAAAACTGTATTAAAAAAAACAACAATACCATAGGGCCTTATGAAATTTCAAATAACTTGCTATGTGTTATTTAATCTTACAAAAGCCCTGTGAGAAAGGCAGCCTTTCAAGGCAGACATAGCATTAAGAAAGAGAGGGGTAGAAAGAGGAGAAAAGGGAGGAAGGACTGGAGGAAAGGGAAAAGAGGAAGGAGAAGAAGGATGGGGAAAGCTGGATAAAAGCTTTGTGTATTGGGATAACCATCTTAATCCTAATAAGCTTTTTTACCTCCTAACAAGTGTTCAGAAGGTTAAGATTCACATAGTTCTTTGGACTTCTCAATAATAATTGCTCTACAAATTCTAAGTATTTGTATTATCATATAGTTAAGATTGATCATATCACTAACCTTAGCTATACAGTTTTTTACATACTCAGATATAAAGTTGGAGAAACTTCATAAAAGCAACAAGAGTATAGTAAAGCCCAAAGTTAAGAGAGAAAGAATGAAGAATTAATAAGCTCTTTCTCTGTAGGCCTAAAATCTCTTTCTCAGTGAAGAACTGAATAGCCAAGTAGTAAGCCTCAATTAAAAATAGGGAAACAGGGTGTGTAAAGAGTAGTTTGTCTCAAAATGCCTCTCAGAGATCAGCCTAGGGAAGGGAAATCCCTCCCATTTTGTCCTCAATTCCACTCCCAAGATTCCCTACCTCACCGTGTGAGTCACACTGCAATTGCATATGATATGCATCTGCATGGATCCCTTCTGTTTCCGTAGGGAATTTCAAGCTCCTGCCTGCCTATAATAAGGGGAAAAATCAGTGCAACAATGTGTCCGGATGCAGAAAAGCTGGCAGCCAGTGAAAACAGTACTGCATTTGGCTGATTTTCTTTTTAGGGCTTTTTACTGTAAAGAATATTGGCTTCCATGTATTAAGAGAAATTCAACATTTGCATCCCTTTCTTGAATTTAATCTCTTTGTTTCCAATTTTAATATATCCTGGGAAGTTTCCTGTGAATATGTAAACAAGCTTTGTGTTTATTTTAATCACTTTTCCCTCTTGTTTTAAGGCTCTACAATTCTGGTGCTTAGTGTAGAACTTAACCAAGTTGTAACCCAATTCTCTCCTTTAGTAAGAGGAAGTGGTGGGATAAATAAAAGGAATGCATTTCCTAAAACAGCTGAGATGCTTTTAACTGGCTAAAGAACTAATTCCTCAACAATCAGTCAACTGAACTAGTTCAAGAGAGAAAAGAAAACCTTTGAGGGAACTAATTCACTACTTTGGAACCTGAATATCCACCCAAGAAAGAATCATTCCTTCTCTTGTTAATCCTGAATATAGTACCTCTACTTTGCTTCTCAATGAATCGCCTTGAAGGTGTTACCATATTTAGGGTCTACTACTCCCTCTTGTCCCATTTATTTTTCAACCCACTGTAACCTGGCTTCTCTCCCTACTAACTTCCTGACCATGGTCACCAAGGACCTACTTATTCTTAAATAGAGTGGATACTTCTTAGTGCTTATTTTACTGGCTTTATCTGCGATATTTGAAGATTCTGACAATCCTCTCCTTCAGGAAATTTCTCTTCTTGTTTCGATGGCACCATCTTAAATATAGGTTTCTTTGGTCTTCACCCCTTCTTTCATGATTTCGTTCATTCTTGTGTTTTCATTATCACTGCTACATACTTTTCACATCTATATTTCTAGCCTAGAGGCCTGTTTCCTAAGTTCATCTTGTACCTGCCCACCTTGATTTCACAGCAGTTGTGGTGAAATCACCTCCTAACACCAAAGTATCTCAAGTGCCTGATGCATGTCTTTCTGTGTTCTTCCTCAGGGCCTTTTATAATGGCATAGAAGTTGAGTTGCCCACCATGGTAGACTGAATTATATACTCTGACATTTCTGTGGGTATGTACCCATTGTAAATAGGGCCTCTTGAAGATATTATTTTCAGATAAGGTGTGGCCTACTAAATGAGGGTACCACATCGTAATCCATAATACTGAACACCTTATAAAAAGAAGAAAATAGAGGCCAGAAATCATAGAAGGTCAAATGGAGAAGGCAGAAGCTAACAGAAACCAGAAAAGCAGATGAAAAGAGAGGATAATGTATATAACAGGAGGCAGAGATATAAGCCAAGGAACCCCATGTATTGCCAGCAGCCAGCACAGAACACTACAGATTTCCAGAAGAAAGGAAGACTTGCCTCAAAATCATAAACTAATAAATTCCTACTGTTTAAGCCAACCCATTGTATGGTATTTGTCATAGCAGTCTAGAAAACTAAGGCACCCACTTAAACAAAGCAGACCACAATGGAGACAAGAGCTAATGGGTAAATGCTTTGAACTCCCATATTTCAGGTGCTATTTCTAGGAGACATTCTTTGTTCTTCTCAGACTCCCATGTTGCCTAGAGCACTGACTGCAATAAAATACCCTTAGCCTCATTTTTCCTTCTTCCCTGTCTCACTGCCCCCACTTGGTCACTCATATTTTGTGAGATCACACTGTACTCAAATTCTCGTCTCAGGCACTGCTTTTAGGGAAATCAAAGTGAAGGCAATTAGTACTAGGAATGGCCCTGGGAAGCAGATCCTCAAAATAAGATTCTGTAACTAAATTGTTCTACATTCAAATGATTCCAATCATTCCATCACTGGTGGTAAGCAGAGTGCTATAATATTCTGTTACTAAGATACTCACCTGTAGTGGATATAAGGTAGTGCAGGTAACAGGAAAAGTATTGCACTGAATGATATGGGACAATAATAAGTATAAGAATTTTACCTATATAGAGTAAACTAGATTTTGTTAACTGCTTAAAAACCCTGAAGAGATAGAATAGAATATGGAATAGAAAAAGAACACCAGACTCAGTTCAGCTATCAACTCAATACATACTGTGAAGATCAGAAGACCTTTATGAACTGTTCAAAGAGAACTTCAACTCCTACTATCAGAGGGTAATCTATGCTGAAAAACAGGCTAAGTATTTAAACTTTATTCTGAGATTGAATGTTCAGAGGTCTCCTATCCTGAGATCAGTACCAAATAGGGAAGTAGAATCCTGATGCTTGATATTGAGACATTTGTGTGGATTCATCTAAGAAGCTTGAATCTCCAAGTTCTCCTGGACCTTCCAGGCTGACAGAAGCAGTCCTCTTTCTCTACTAGAGAAGAGATCTGAGGACTATGCAAAGACTTTTCACCTGAGGCAGATGCCTGGCAAGATGATGTTTCCTCTTCAAGATCTGCCATCGCCTTCCCTTATAGTTTCCAAACCAACACCTAAAGTCACAACTCAGTTTTGACTGAATGGGAAAATACAGTCCCTGCTCCAGAAGGAAATAGCTTATTCATAGAAAATGTAGTGGTTTGTATATTCTGGCAGGAATTGGAAGATATGTGTGGGAGTGGATTTTGAAGGAGGTTAAATGGGAGGTGGAATATAAGCCTGAATAGGGGACAGTTTATTGACATTGGGGTACTCTTTCATGACTTAAGATTTAATGTGCTGGCAAGAGCACCTGGACCCAGTCCTAATGCAGAGCTGGGATCCTCCTTAATGTTAGTCATTATTATGGCTGTGGTAATAAAGGTGGAGATGCTGGAAGTACTTTGGCTGTCTATTGAGGAAGGGTTTAGAATGTTCAGGGAAATGGAAAGAAAACACATATCCTAATTGCATTCTGCAGGAGAAGCCAGAAGATACTCCCTTTACTAAGACTATAAGAAATAAACATTTTTATGAGGCAGGGAGTTGATTACATTTTTGAGAATTTCAGGAGTTACTCTTTTCTGTAAGCCAGGACAGACAGTAGGAAATGATGCCATTATGGAATTCATCTCCACTGCATCAATGGGAATGGTAGTATTCAAAAAAAATCAGAGGCCAGATTATAGCATTTAACAATCAGAAGCAAGGTGGAAGTGATTACTGTAATGGGTGGCAAGTCCAGAATGGCAATCAGGGTGATTTGAACATGGTGCTCCTAGGAATGAGACAAACGTGCAGTTAGCTACAGACAAAAATCAGAAACTGGTGAGCAGAATGCTAGTCACAATATTTCACCCAGCTTTAAGATCCAGTTGTCAGATGAGTAAAAAAATATCAATTAAAAATAAATACTAGGGGGAACAAATGTTGAAACATATTGAGTAGATTGAATACTAGTGATGGATGAAAGGGAGTGGTAAGGGTTATAGAAAAAAATAGGGAGAACAAAAGTTAAAATGTATTGGGTAGATGGAAATACTAGTGGTCAATGAAGGAGGGCAGGGGGTGTGATATATATGAGTTTTTTCTTTTTTCTTTTTATTTCTTTTTCTGGAGTGATACAAATGTTCTAAAAAATGATCATGGTGATGAATATACTACTATGTGATGATATTGTGACCAATTGATTGTACCCCATGTATGGAATGTTTGTATATTAAGAATGTTCATGTTTCTATGTTGTTTTGAATTGTCCATTAAAATAAATAAAAAATAAGATCCAGTTGTCAGGCAAAGAACCAATCATTGAAGGTGGGTGGGAGGGGTTGAACCTCTTAAGGAAAGCATAGAGATTCCCTTATAGAAGTTACCTACAATAAACATTGCCTCAATTCATTACTGGAAGGACATGTGGCAGTTCACCAGATTTGACAATGGGGAAAGGAGAACACTCTAACCTTTCAAAGACTATTAGATATTCTTCTGAGCTGACACAGATACAAGGAGACATGAAATGCTGTCATACCCACCCCACCCCAGTTAAAATGGAACTTTTAAAGGTCATGTGAATCCTGGCCAAAGATTCTTGTCACAATATAGTAAAAAGGGAACTGGAGCATCTTGACATTCTATTGAACATTATGTTGGTCTACCATATTAATGACATTATGACGAACAAGAAGTGTTAAGTCAGAAATAAAAATTCCAAAGATTTAGGGCCAGTCACATATTTTGAAGATTTTTCAGGGAGCCAATGGTCTGGCACATGGTGGAACATATCATCCTATATTCTAAGGCATAACACAAGTCAGTGAACCTTGCAACATGCCCCTATGAAAGACACACATTTGGTGGGCATAACAGATGCTCTCTATGCCTTGTTCAGATTCCCTTGTTATTTTCCATTTCTGTGCATATAGACCTGACATCTATTTGTGAGCACCACAATTATTTACTAGAAGTCTCTCTTTATGTTCACCAGACTGTGGCAGAGGATCAAAAGTTCCAGGGAATTAATGCTTCACATGAGTAGTCCTCACCTAGCAACTGAAGAGGGTTGGTGGATGCTCCCTCAGCCCTTAGGTAGGATAAATTATAGACTATGTTCCACACCATTCCCAATAGTTCCCCATGGGATTAAGCTGCAATTATCCCCAGTGATAACTTGCTTTGAAATGAAATCTTTGCGGAATGCAACTCAAGCATTCCATAAAGAATTTCATAATTGTAAATATCTATATTAAAGAAGAAGAAAGATCTCAAATCAGTAACCTAGACTTCCATCTGAAGCTAGAATAAGAATAGCAAAATAAATCCAAAGTGAGCAAAAGAAAGGAAATAATAAACTTTACAATGGAAATAATAAAACAAAGGATAGAAAAAGAACAAATCCACAAGTTGATTCTTGAAAAGATCAACATAATTGAGAAAACTTTAGCTGTAAAGATCAAGATTTAAAAAAGAAAGAAAGGGGTGCTGTGGTGGTGGCTCAGCAGATAGAATTCTCACCTGCCATGCCCGATACCTGTATTCAGTTCCCAGTGCCTGTCCATGGTGGGTCATGGGGTGGCAGAAAGAACTAAAACCAGGAGTGAAAGAGGGCACATAACTACCAACCTTAGAGAAAGAAAAAGGACTTAAGGAAATTATAAGAACTATGTACCAGAACATTTGATAAATTAAATGAAATGTCCAAATTCCTAGAGCACAAAATACAGAAACTGATCCAAAGAGAAATTGAAAATCTGAATAGACCTAAAGTACATAAAGAGATTGAATTAGTAATTTTAAAACTTCCCACAGAGAAAAGCCAAGGCCCAGATGGCTTCACAAATGAATTCTACCAAACATTTTAAGAAGAATTAATGCCAATACATTTTTTATTAATTTTTTAAAAATATAACAACAAACAAATGCAAACATTCTTAACTTATGATCATTCCATTCTACATATATAATCAGTACTTCACAATATCATCACATAGTTGCATATTTATCATCATGATCATTTCTTAGAACATTTGCATCATAATGCCAATTCTTAACAAATTCTTCAAAATATAAAAAGAAAAACATTTTCCAACTTATTCTACCAGGACAGTATTACCCTAACAACAAAACTAGATAAGGAAATCACAAGAAAAGAAAACTCGATAACCATATCCCTTACAAACATAGACACACAAATCCCTCTCTACAAAATGCTATCAAACCAAATACAGCAACATATGAACAGATTAAACACCATGACCAAATGTGATTAATACCAGAAATGCAATGTTATTCTGACATCCCAAGAATCTATTAATATAACATACAATATTAATAAAAGACAAAACCACATGAAAACCTTAATAGGTACAGAGACACACTTGACAAAAATCTGTTACCCTTTAATGAAAAAAATATATTTAACAAACTAGGAACAGAAGGAGACTTCCTCAAGCTGGTAGAGTGTCTATGAAAAACTACATCTACAGCTTAACGATAAAAGATTTTATGTGTTCCCTCAAGATCAGGGACAATAAAAGATGCCTCTTTTATTTGACATTTATGGGAGATTCCAGCCAGGGTAAATAGGCAACAAAAAGAAATAAAAGACATCCAGATTGGAGAGGAAAAAGTAAAATTATATTATTTGCTGATAACATGATTTTCTATATCAAATATCCTAAGAAATTCATTGAAATGCTATAAAATAATAAATTTGAAGGTGACAGGATACAAGAACAATATACAAGGATTAAGTGTACTTGTGTACATTAGCAATGAGGAATCTGAAAATGAAATTTTCAAAAATTCCATTTAGAACAGGGTGGTATATGGGAAAAATATAACTAATGCAAACTATGGACTATAGTTAACAGTAATATTATAATGTTCTATCATCAATTGTAACAAAGGTACCATACCAATGCTAAGTGTCAATAGTGGGGGAGGGGGTTCTTTTTGGAGCAATGAAAATATTCTTAAATTGATTGTGGTGATGAATGCAAAACTTTGTGATTATAACAAAAGTAGTATACTTTGGACGGATTGTATGATGTATGAATAAGCTGTTAAAAAAATCCTCTGGGGAAATTTTGAAAAATGCTGATTCATGGCTTCCATCTCACCCACTGTCATCGCAAACCCCAACCCTGAGATTCCAATTCAATAAATATTATACAGCTCTGGAAATCTGTAGTTTGTCAAAGTTGTCCCAGATGATTCTGGTAATAATCCATCTTTGTATACGGACAAGGACTGACCAAAAACAAACTCAAACTGGGCTGACCTAGTTTTAATGCAGAATTCCATGGTAGACTGGGCTCTTCAGAACCAGAATGATTTTTCAGGGTGACTTGTGGAATACCTGAGAGGCAGATGCTGTGCTGAGGTCACTGAATGCCAAATACCACAAAGTCTGCTTGGAACGTTTGTCCAAGAGTAAAGTAGCATCCAAAGAAATCTGAACAAATGTTTTTTTTTTTTACCAAAATACCTTGAGATTCCTGTGTGGCAAGTTTTTTTTTTTACTGCTTGCATAATTTTGATCATCTTTGCTCCATTGTAAATTAGTCCCAAATTTTTTCTTTAGTTGATTTCTTTAGATAGCAAGCTTATTAATAAAGTTTCCTATTTGTGAGAGTGGAAGTGAGGAGTGAAAATACATTTAATATGGAGGAAATGCTTTAATTCCAGGAAAAGGAAGCCAAATAGAAGCAGTAATGGACAAAGGTTCAGTGCCTGAAATTTCATATTTTAATGGCAGATTAACTAAATGACCAGAAAATTTACATTTAAGGAATTAACACGAAACTGTAAGTGGGTGAAATGATTGAGCTTCGAAATATTGTTTAACTATATTCCATGGTTATAGATATCTAACCAGGTGCATTTCTGGGCTTTTTATTATACAAACATAAAGATTTGTGTCTCTAAAAGGGGGAAAATTCAACTTCCCAAAGTTGAGAATTCCTAATATTCTCACAAGCAGCGTGGACAACCAAAGCAATAGGCTGAGCCCACAATCCTGGGATTTTTTCATATGAAACTCAACCCTGCAAAGCATAGTCTAAGCCTATTTAAAATTAGGCCTAAGGGTCACCCCTAGGAGAACCTCTTTTGTTACTCAGATGTGGCCTCTCTTTCTCAGCCAACATGACAAGCAAACTCACGGCCCTCCTCCTCTCTATGTGGAACATGACTCTCAGGGGTGTGGACCTGTCTGGAAACATGGGACAGATCCTAGAATGAGCTGGGACTCAGCATCAAGGAATTGAGAAAACCTTCTCAACCCAAAGGGGGAAGAGAGAAAGCAGACTAAAGTGTCAATGGCTGAGAGATTCCAGAGTTGAGAGATTATCCTGGAGGTTATTCTTATGCATTAAATAGATATCACCTTTTTAGTTAAGGTGTAACAGAGAGACTGGAGGGAACTGTCTGTAAGTGTAGAGCTGTGTTCCAGTAGCCACATTTCTTGAAGATGATTGTATAATGATATAGCTTTTGCAATGAGACTGTGTGATTGTGAAAACCTTGTGTCTGATGCTTCTTTTATCTACTTTATGGACAAATAAGTAAAACATATGGATTAAAAATAAATAAATATTAGGGGGAACAAATGTTAAAATAAATTTATTAGGTTGAAATGCTAGTGATCAATGAAAGGGAGGGGTAAGGGGTATGTTATGTATGAATTTTTTCTGTTGTCTTTTTGTTTCTTTTTCTCAATTGATGAAAATGTTCTAAGAAATGATCATGATGATGAATATACAGCTATGTGATTAAAAAAAGAATTTTCATATTGTATGCTGATTATTTTATTAATAAAAATTTTTTAAATAATTAAATAAATAATGGGGGAACAAATGTTAAAATAAATTTAGTACATTGAAATGCTGGTGATAGGTGAGGGGGTGGTGTGGGGGTATGGTATGTATGGACGTTTTTTTCTGGAGTGATGCAAATGTTCTGAGGGGTGATTGTGGTGTTGAATATATGACTATGTGATGATATTATAAGTTATTGATTATATACCAAAAATAGAATGATCATATGGTAAGAATGTTCATATTTGTATGTTGTTATGTTTAAAAAATAATTTTTTAATTAAAAAAAGGGGGATCTCTAAAGAGAAAATTACATTTTATTATTCTGAAATTACAAATGCTTTTCAGTTTCTTCAGAATGTAATATATTTTTGCTGACTAAGCATCACTGCCTCTTAGTGGTGGTCCAATGCTACAATTTGACCCCTTCTGACCAATTAAATACAATTATAGACACTACTAGAATTTGGGGAATAATCTAATTAATGTGTTACATGTTGGGCAGATAATAATTTCTCTGTTTGAAAACTGGTTTGTCTTATTCTATGTTTGAGCTATGGTTTAGAAAATAGTATAACATATAAGCAAGATTTCACTTCTTTTGTATTCTGTTTGATCAGACCTATCATACATATGTTTAGAAGAATAAAGCCCAAATTTGAATTTTCAATGAAAAAAATACTTAGAAATAAATTTAATAGAAGTTCAAGACTTGTACAATGAAATCTACAAAATATCACTTAAAGAAATTAGAGATGCTTTAAATAAATAGAAAGACATTCCATGTTCATAAACAGGAAAAGTTGATATTGTTAAAATGACAATTTTCCCCAAATTGATATACAAATTCAACACAATCCCTATCAAAATCCCCACAATATAGTGTATAGAAATTGACAACATGATCCTAAAATGTATATGGAAATGCTAGGGACATGTCATCACCAAAATAATCTGGAAAAAAAAAGTTGGAGGACTCACTCACACTTCCCTATTCCAAGGCTTACTACAAAGATACATAATCAAGACAGTGTGGTACTAGCAAAAAAAATAGACATGTAGATCAGTGGACTAGAAAAGAGAATCCAGAAATAATCCCTCACATTTATAGTCAACAGATATTCATCATAGGAGCCAAGAAAATTCAATGGATATTGAATTATCTTTTTAGCAAAAGATGAAGGGATAGCTGGATATGCACTTGTGAAAGAATGAATTTGGATCTCTGCTTCACATCAAGCTCAAAAGTGAATTCAAAATGTATCATAGATGTAAGAGCTAAAGATATGGAACTCTAAGAAAGAAGCATAAAAAAATCTTGATGACACTAAAAACACTATTGAAAAGGGTACAAGGGTGGTTCAGTGGTAGAATTCTTACCCACCATGCAGGAGACCTGGGTTCAATTCCCAAGCACTCCCCCTCCAAAAAAAATCAACAAATGGTGCTGCAATAATGAGATAGTCATATGGAAAAAGAATGAAATGTGACTCTCACCTTACAGCATACAAAAAAAAGCATTATTGATAAAAGAACAAATGATAAATTGGACTTTATTAAAATAAAGATCCTTTAATTCTTCAAATGTCACCATTAAGTAAGAGAAAATGCAATCCCCAGTAGGGGAGAAAATATTTGCAAAACATTTATCTATTAAGAGACTTGTCTCTAAAATATATTTTAAAACTCTTACAACTCAATAATTAAAAAGGCAACTCCATGTAAAAAATGGGAAAAGGGGCAGGCCATGGTGGCTCTGCAGGTAAGAATGCTTGCCTGCCATACCAGAGGACCTGGGTTCAATTCCCGGTGCCTGCCCATGTGGAAAAAAAAATGGGAAAAGGATTTGAATAGACATCTCCCTTAAGATGATAAATGAATGGCCACTAAACACATGAAAAGGTACCCAAAATCATCAGTCATTAGGAAAATGCAAATCAAAACCACAAGGAGTTACTGCTTCACATCCATTGGCATGGCTAAACTCAAAACATCAGACCATAAAAAGCATTAACAAAAATGGGGAAAAATGCTACTTCTTACATTGCTGGTGGTAATATAAAATGATGCAACCACTTTGGAAACTCATTTGGCATTAACTATGAAATGTTAACCTTAGAAGTTACTAAATGACCCAGAACTCCAGTATTTGGTATATCCCCAAGAGAAATGGAAATATATGTCCGCAAAAAAAAGCACCACACAAAAGTTTCACAAGAATGTTCATACCAGCAATATTCATAAAAGCCAAAAAGTGAAAATAATCCAAATGTTCATCAGCTGATGAATGGATGAACAATGTATTGTATACCCATGAAATAGAATATTGTTCTGTAATAAAAAGGAAAAAGTTCTGAAGCATTCTACAATATGGATGAACCATGAAAACATTGTGCTAAGTGAAAAAAGTCAGTCACACAAAATAGCAAACATTGCTTGATTCCATTTATATGAAATATCCATCATAGTCAAATCTATAAGGACAGAAAATCAACTAGTAGTTGCCTAGAACTAGGTGGGTCAGTAGAGAGGGGAGCACAAGAAATAGGGACTGCCTGCTAATGAATACCAAGTCTCTTTGAGGGTGATAAAAATGTTCCAAAATTAGATTATAGTGATGCTTTCACAAATCTGTAAATATACTAAAAATTATTGAACTATGCACTTAAATGAATTTTATGATGCATAAATTATATCTCAATAAAGATGCTTTTTTTAAAGTAGGAAAATAAATTCTTTATTGGTTTTCTCCCCTTCATTCCTTTCTTTTCCATTCTCTTTCAATTGTTTCCAGAGATCACCTCCCAAACAATTTTTCATATGAATCCTTTATTCATGCTATGCTTCTGGGAGAATTAAATTCTGACAATAAAGGGCCTCTTTAGATTTTAGAGGTAGTATATGCCACACTGGAGAATAAGCCACTTGAGTGAATCTAAGAAGGTTAAATATTTCGAGTGGGCTTAGAGCAAGAGTGGGAAGGAAATAGAAGATGGCAGACCAAGATGGCAGCTTAGAAATGTGTGCGAATTAGTTCATCCTCCAGAACAGCTACTAAATAACCAGAAACAGTACAGAACAGCTCCTGGAACCATGTCAGTGACCAGACACACAGTGTACCCCAGTCTGGACCAGGTGGACCAGCTGTGAGCCCCCCCAGAACTGTGAGTTCCCAAAGTTGTGGCAGCCAGTGCCCCTCCCCCACTGGCTGCTTCCCAGAGGGGAATGGAAAGGGACTTTACCAGCATCAGGGGTTGAGCCCAACCAAATGCCAATTATGGAATTAATTAACAAATTCTGACAACCAAAAATAGGTCCCCAGCTCAGGTGAACCTGGTCAAAGTGGAGGTTGCTCATTTTTGCCCCAGCACCAAAGGGACAGGGCTGACAGAAAAAGAAAAAAAAAAAAAGAAACAGGTTTTTGAACTTCTCAGGCTGCAACTGCCCCAGGCATAGGCAGAAACAAGCTTGTTTGAGGGCTTGTCTGGAACCTGTGCCTTCCCCAGGGAAGGGGTGAAGCCCAACTCAGGTGGAATACCTCCCTTAAGGAATTCATACACCAGGGCTTGGTAATTTGAAGCCATTAAAACCAGCCTACAACCTCTCCTCTGTCTCCACCATGCCCCCAGCAGGGAGAGTCTGCCAAAGTTAAAGGTACCACATCATCTTATGCTGGTGGGACCTGCAGG
>PVIY010050978.1:0-15912 GCA_004026745.1 Myrmecophaga tridactyla
TTTTTTTAACTTTTTTTATTGTATAGTATAGCATATATACAAAGCAAAGAAATAAAAAAGCAATAATTTTCAAAGCACTCTTCAACAGGTGGTTACAGGACAGATCCCAGAGTTTATCATGGGCTACCATACAATCCTCTCATATTTTTCCTTCTAACTGCTCCAGAATATAGGAGGCTAGAGGGCTTAAATACTTTTTTATCACTATAGTCATCTTTTTTCCTTCTTTTTTTGTGAAAAAATAACTATAAATTTCAATATAGCTATAAATTTCAAAGCACAACACCACAATTAGTTGTAGAACATATTTCAGACTTTGACATGGGTTACAGTTTCACAATTTTAGGTTTTTACTTCTAGCTGTCCTAAAATACTGGAGAGGTATAAATTTAATAATTCAGCATTCATATTCGTTAAGTTCTATCTTCTATGTATAATTCTACCATCACCTTTGGTCTTTCCATACCTCTCTTTAGGGGTGTTTGGTCTATGGCAATTCTAAATTTTTGATATTAAAAGGGTCTGTCACTAATATGGGGTAGGGAGTTGGAACTGTCTGATGTTCTGGAGAGGCTGGGCTAGGTTTCAGAACTTACCTGGACCAGGGGCCCATCTGGAGGTTGTAGGTTTCTGGAAAGTTACTCTAGTACCTGGAACCCTTGTGGAATGTTATATGTCACCCTAGGTGTTACTTTAGGTTTGGCTGGAATGGTTCTGGTTGGGGGTTGGCAGGTTATGGTAGGTAGCAAGGTCTACCTGAAGCTTGCATAGAACAACCTCCAGAGTAGCCTCTCGGCTCTATTTGAACTCTCTCTGCCACTGATAACTTTATTAATTACACTTCTTTTCCCCCTTTTGGTCAGGATGGAATTATTGATCCTATGGTGCCAGGTCTGGATTCATCCCTGGGAGTCATCCCCCACGTTGCCAGAGAAACTTTCACCCCTGAATGCCATGTCCCACTGTAGTAGTTAGATTCAATTGTCAACTTGGTCAGGTGAAGGCACCTAGTTCTGTTGCTGTGGACATGAACCAGTGGTATATGAACCTCATCTATTGCTCATTACATCTACAGTTGGCTAAGAGGCATGCGTGATGTAATGAATGATGTTTGATTTAATTGGCTGGTGCTTAAATGAGAGAGCTCAATGCACAGCCCAAGCAGCTCAGCATACCTCATCTCGGCACTTGCAGCTCAGTCCAGGCCTTTGGAGATGCAGAAAGGAATAACCCAGGGAAAGTTGTTGGAACCCAGAGGCCTGGAGAGAAGGCCAGCAGAGATCACCCTGTGCCTTTCCACATAAGAAAGAACCTCTGTTGAAAGTTAGCTGCCTTTCCTCTGAAGAACTTATAAAATAAGTCCCCTTTTATTAAAAGCCAATCCATCTCTGGTGTGTTGCATTCTGTCAGCTAGCAAACTAGAATACCCATGTAGCAGGGAGGGCAGTGATTTCACTTGCAGAGTTGGGATTAAAGTGAGTGAGGCCACATCTGAGCAACAACAGAGCTCCTCCAGAAGTAACTCTTAGGCATGCCTATAGGTAGTCTAAGCTTCTCCACTACCTACATAAGCCTCACAAGAGTAAGCTTCATGATTGAGGGCATGGCCTATTGATTTGGATATCCCTAAAGTTTGACACAGTTTCAGGAGATTCCCTGATGGTAAGGTTTAATAGTTTCATATTCTTTCTCCCGTCCCTCAGGGAACTTTGCCAATACTTTTTGATTATCTGCTTAATATACTCTAGGATGTTTCCAGGCATTACAATATTCTATACAGGATTAAAAGACCTCTTATTCTGAGCAATAATTTTTTTTTAAAAGAGATTTTAGAACAAAAATCCTGAGCATGTTTCCTTTATAGTCTTGTTTTTCTTAAGAAAGAAATAAAAAATAAAAAGTTTTCCAAAGGCTAATACCTTCAGGTGACTGTATTTAATCTTCACATAATTTGATATTTTTAGAAAGCTTAGAAAAGTACTTATAAGGATTCTTTTCATTACAAATGATAAAATATCTAATTCCAAAATGTGTAGTATAAGAAGTCTGCTGGTAGGATGTTCTAAGGTTTGTTCAGTGGCTCAGCCATGCATGTCATAAGGTTACTGGGTTTTTTTCAGTTTGCTAGCTGCCAGAATACCAGGAACAGAATGACTTTTTAAAAGGGGAATTTATTAAGTTGCAAGTTTACAGTTCTAAAGCCATGGAAATGTTCAAATTAGAGCAAGGCTATACAAATGTCTAATCTAAGGTATCCAGGAAAAAATACCTTGGTTCAAGAAGGCCAATGACATTCAGAGTTTCTCACTGAATTGGAAAGGCATATGGCAAACCTGATGCTGACTGTTAGCTTTCTTTTCAGGCTTCTTATTTCATGAAGCTCCCCCAGGGGCATCTTCCTTCTTCATCTCCAAAGGTCTCTGACAGCATGGGCTCTTGTGGCTCTCATGTGGCTATGTCATAGCTCTGAAGCTGTTTCCAAAATGCTTTCTCTTTTAAAGGATTCCAGAAAACTAATCAAGACCCATCTGGAATGGGTGGGGGTCACATCTCCTTCTAATCAAAGTTTTTTTCCCCCCCTTTTATTAAAAAAAACAGACACAACAACAACAAAAATGGATTAAGGCCCAATAGCTTGGCAAGCTCTAGCAGAAGAGGCTCCTGCCTCAGATGCTTCCAACCTGCCCCGAGAGGAGAGGGCACTGACACGGGCTTGGCCTCAACACCAGATTTATGCACTGTATTCTCTCTCATTATTTTGGGGTTGGCTGGTTAGTTTGTTCTTTTTGGAAGCTCTGGGGTGGGACCTGGAAAATCTTCCCTAGAGTATCCTCATGTAGAATTTGAGAAGCCCTCAGGTATCCAGGATGAACCTGCCTCTGGAATGGTCCTCTCAAAAATTAATCTAAGGTTTATACACATAATTGGGTGCGCCACATCTTCTGCAGAGATAATCTAATCAATTTCCAACCTACAGTACTGTATTGGGATTAAGAAACAGCTGCCACCACAAATGGATCAAGATTAAAATACGGCTTTCCTGGGGTACATAATCCTTTCAAACTGGCACACTGGTCCTGAGGTTACTGGTCCTTCCTTTCTTCTTTCTTCCCTCCTTCCCTCCCTGCCTCCCTTCTGCTCTCTCTCTATCTCTCTTTCCTCCCTTCTTTGCTCTCTCCCTCCATCCCTCCCTTCCTTCGTTATGTTTCTGAATATTAGCTTGAATCCTTTAGGCTGCTCTTGTAGTCATTGCAATATGACTGCCACAGTTCCAGGTTTCACCTGTATACCCCGTTGGTTGGTATATCAGGATTCCCCAAGGCCATCCCCAGGTTCGGTGATTGACTTGGAAGATTCACAGGACTCAGCATAGAGTTGTACTCATGGCTAAGATTTATTACAGCAGAGAGATAAAAAAGATGAGATAGGAGGGAAAAAAAGGCACATGGGGCAAAATCCAGAGGAAACCAGACACAAGTATCCAAAGTCCTCTCCCAGTGGAGTGACACAGGATATGCTTAATTCCCCCACAAAGGGAATGTAATAACACATGTGAAATATTGTCTACCTGAGAAGCTCATTAAAGATTCAGTGTCCACAATTTTCTTGGGGGCTAGTCATGTGGGCATCCCTGCGTTGCACATACCAAAATTCCAGACTCCCAGAAGGAAAGCAGGTGATCAACATAAAGCACATTGTTTACACAAACAGTTTAGCCATAGTAAGTCACTTTTATCAGTTCTGGCTATGGTGGAAATCCGACTGAAATCTAAGTTCTCTGATGTCAGCCAAGGGCAAACTTGCAAGCAGGCCTTTCTAAGGATGGCAATCTCAGGCCTGCTACATTAGCTCTTCTGCACAGGTAGGCAAAGAATAAAGACAATTTATCTTTATGTATCTTTTCATTAAGAAGGAAAGTCTTTCCTGGTTTCTCTCTCAATAGATTCTATCTCATGTACTATTAGCTAAGATGGGTTGTTCGCTATATTCTACCTGCATTGAGTTTGAAAAGTCAGGTACCTGGCTGATATCTCCATTATTCATTGTGGAAGGCAGAATTGCTAAAGGAGGGGATTAGGAGTGGGGAAATAATGTCTGTTAGGAAGTTAAATATTTTACTAATGCATAATTGCCAATCCTAGTATTTTTAAGGGGAAGGTACTGAGATATATGGCTATCTCTTAACAAAAAAAAATTAATCTAATTTTTAAAATATTTTCATAATAAACAATGAACAGACATACAAGCATTCTTTTTTAAAATTTTTTTTATTGTAAAAACTTAACATACAGACATGTATTCTTGACATGGAAACATTCCATAGGGTGGACCACTGTGGCTCAGCAGGCAGAGTTCTCACCTGCCATACCGGAGACCTGGGTTCATTTCTCAGTGCCTGCCCATGTAAAAAAAAACATTCCATACATGGTGTACAATCGATGCCTCACAATATCATCATATAGTTGTATATTCATCACCACTCTCATTTTTTGAATACTTGCGTCACTCCAACAAAAGAAATGAAAAAAGAAAAAGCTCATACATACCATACCCCTCATCCCTCCCTCTCATTGACCATTAGAGTTTCCATCTACCCAATTTATTTTACCCTTTGTCCCCCCTATTAATTAATCATTTATTTTTATCCATATTTTTTACTCATCTGTCCATACCCTGGATATAAGGAGCATCAGATACAAGGTTCCACAATCACACAGTCACATTGTAAACGTTTCATCTGTATACAATTGTCTTCAATAATCTAGGCTACTGGAACACAGCTCAACAGTTTCAGGTACTTCCCTCTAGCCACTCCAAAACACTATAAACTAAAAAGGGATATCTATATAGTGCATAAGAATAACCTCCAGGATAACCTCTCAACTCTGTTTGAAATCTCTCAGCCACTGAAGCTTTATTTTGTCTCTTTTCTCACTTCCCCCTTTTGGTCAAAAAGACTTTCTCAATCTCTTGATACCAGTTCCTGGCTCATCCCAGGCTTTTTGTCCCATGTTGCCAGGGAGATTTATACTCCTGCAAGTCATGTCCCACATAGGGGGAAGGCAGTCAGTTCACATGCTGAGTTGGGTTAGAGAGAGAGGCCATATCTGAGAAACAAAAGAGGTTCTCTGGGGGTGACTCTTAGGCCTGATTTTTAGTAGGCTTAGCCTATCCTTTACAGGAATAAGTTTCTTAGGGGCAAACCCCAAGATTTGGGGCTCAGCCTATTGATTTGTTTGTCCCCACTGTTTGCGAGAATATCAGAAATTCTCCAAATGGGAAAGTTGAAAATTTCCCCCTTTCTCCCCATTTCCCTACAGGGACTTTACATATACTTCTTTATTCACTTTTCAAATCACCATACAGGCATTCTTAGCATACAAACATTCTTGACATGGTTACAGTCAATGGCTCTGTCATCACATGGTTGTGTATTCATCACCATGATCATTTTTTTGAACATTTGCATCTCTCCAGCAAAAGAAAGAAAAAAAGAAAAAACTCACACATGCCATATGAAAACTACCTAATTTTAAGTCTCAAAAGCATCAGACAACAATTGTAACTGCTGCAGTAACTCAGTGTAATTCGGCTTTACCTGAAGTTAGGCCAATTTGGCTTTACCTGAAGTTAGGCCAGACTGCACAGGATAAGGGCAATCATCCACAAGACTGCCCTTCAGGCCCAGACCACCCACACTTATTCCCAACTGGCTACAAATTTGGGGGTTCCTCCTCACCTTGGGTTAGATAGTTTGCTAGAACAATTCACAGAATTCGTTGAAAGACCTATACTCATGATTATAGTTTTATTATAGTAAAGGATACAAATAAGAAGCCAAAAGAAAAGGTACATAGGGCAAAGTCTGGGAGAGTCTTAAACCCAAACATCCATGTCCTCTCCATGTGGAGTCAGAACCTCCCTGGCACAGGAATGTATCATGGAAGCTCCCCAGAGCTTCGAATGTTGTAAATTTATATGGGGTCTCATTACATAGACATCATTGTTGGGATCAATGCCCAAGTGGCTAAACTCACTCTGCAGCCCCCCTCCAAAGTCAGGGCTGATGTGGGGCGGCTCAAAGCTGTAACCCCTTAATCATATCCTTGGGCTCTCTGTTGTGCCAGCCTCCACTCTAGACGGCGGATAGGGTTGGCCTGCCCCTGTAAACTACCAGGGAAATTCCAAAGATTCCAAAGGTTACTTCCCAGGAACTGGGGAAAAGTATTAGCCAATTTTTTTCATTTTACTGCCATGGTGCTGCTATTTTAGTTTGGGTGTTCAAGGAAAGCCTTTGTGTGAGGTGATTATCAAAATGCTGAATAAAGTAAGGTAGGTTAACCATGTGTTTACTTGAGACAGGAGAGTTCCAGAGAAATACATGGGCTTGAATGTCACTGTGGCTGAAGTTGAGTGAGGATGGAAGGGGAGAGAGTTAGAACTTGAGGTAGAGAGTAGCCTTGGAAAAATCATTCAGGCAACTGTAAGCCTGAGTAAGGATGGGAGACTTTATTATAAAAGTGATAGAAAGCTATGAAGCAGAGGAGTAACATGACTGGATCTATCTTAAAAATACAGGTGAGGGATCGCTGGCTGGTCTATTAGAGATAGACTGTAAAAGGTTAAGAGAAGAAACGAAGACCCATTATAAGGCCATTCATGTTTTTTAGATATTCACTGTCCAGTGTGGTAGTTGTTAAGTCATGTGTGGCTATTTAAATTAAAATTAAAATTAAAAAAAAATAAAAAGAAAAATACTGTTTCCAGTTGGCACTTAGCCACATTTCAAAGGCTCAGTAGCCACTTGTGGCTAATGAATACTGATTTGACAGTACAGATATAGGACATATTCATCATCATACAAGTTTAAGAGATTGAGTTTAGTATATTAGGGAAGATAGGAGTCAGGCAACTCAAATTTTTGACTGGAGCAAATGGCTTTAGTTCCATTTCTAAATGGGAAACAGTGGAGGAGAGATTTAGTAGTTGAAATCAAGAATTCGTTGTTGGAATGAAGGTGCACCCCTTGCTATACATCACATCATATAAAAAAATCAACTCATAATGAATCAAAGACATAAATATAGGAACCAGAACCATAAAACTCATAGAAGAAAACACAGGGAAGCAAATTCAGGACCTGTTTTAGGCAATGGATTCTTAGACTTTATACCCAAAGCACAAGAAACAAAAGAAAAAATAAATAGGCCCATATAAAAATTAAAAATGTTGTGCTTCTACTTCCAAATTGTGCTGTTTGTCTTTTTGTTGTTGAGTTGTAGGATTTCTTTATATATTCTGGATATTAAACATCAGATAAGTGGTTTGCAAATTTTTCTCCAATTGTGTAGGCTGTCATTTCACTTCCATAATAAAATTTTTGCACACTGATAATTCAAAGTGTTATTGTTCACAACTGCCAAAAGATGGAAGCCATGCAAGGGTTGATCAACTGATGAATGGATAAACAAAATGTGGTATATACATAAAATGGAATATTATTCAGCCATAAAAAGGGAAGAATTTCTGCTGCGTGTGACAACATGGGTACACCTTGAAGACATGTTGAGTGAGATAAGCCAGACACATAAGGACAAATATTGTATGATCTCACTGATAAACAATAATTAGAATAAGCAAGTTTATAGAGTCAGAAACTAAAATATACATTACAAGGGCCTGCGGTGGGGTAGGAAATAGGGAGGTAATGCTTAAATTGTATTGAGTTTCTATTTGGGTTGATGGAAAGTTTTGATAATGGATGGTAGTGATGGTAGTACCATTATGAATGTAATTAAAGGGGAAAATGTTAGGATGTATATAAGATAACAATAAAATGTATTAAAAATCTAGGTTGTCCAGATTTATCAACTCTATTTCCTCTTTGCTTAAATGATAGGAAAATAATAAAAGTGCTATAAACTCACAATGAAAAAGTGAGCAGATGAGAGACCAATTGTTTTAGAAATTTCAAAAAAAAAAACCCAAAGTCTAAAAGATCATAAGGATCAGCAGTACCTGAGAAAGCAAAGTGAAAGAAAATGCTGAAAATGTGGAGAATGAGAGAAAAAAGAGTGGCCACATTTTATCCCAGTGAACCCTAAAAAGGCATAGGAGTTAGAAATATCAGGTATGAAAGAGAGCAGGAGTGAGATACGCTACTGGAAATGATGATGTAAATTGAAATTCTTTTTATTTTTTTTATTTATTAAACATAACAACATACAAACACAAACATTCTTACCATATCATTATTCCATTCTTGATATATAATCAGTGACTCTCAATATCATCACATAGTTGTATATTCATCCTCATGATCATTTCTTAGAACATTTGCATCAATTCAGAAAAAGAAAAAAGAAGAAAACAAAAAATTCATACATACCATATCCCTTATCCCTCCCTTTCATTGAACACTAGCATTTCAATCTACTAAATTTATTTTAACATTTGTTCCCCCTATTATTTATTTATTTTTAATCCATATGTTTTTTTCAGAAGGAAAAATTCTTTTTTTAAAAATTTTTTTTAATAAAACCAATCAACATACTGAACATTTTTTCATCACATAGTTTTATATTCATCATCATGATCATTAGAACATTTGCATCAATTCAGAAAAAGAAATAAAAAGAAAACAAAAAAAAATTCATATATACCATAGCCCTTACCACTCCCTTTCATTGGTAACTAGCATTTCAATCTACTAAATGTAGTTTAACATTCGTTCCCCATCATTATTTATTTTTAATCCATATGTTTTACTCATCTGTCCATAAGGTAGGTAAAAGGAGCATCAGACAAGGTTTTCACAATCACACAGTCACATTGTGAAATCTGTATCATTATACAATCATCTTCAAGAAACATGGCTACTGGAACACAGTTCTACATTTTCAGGCAGTTCCCTCAGCCTCTCCATTACACCTTAGCTATAAAGGTGATATCTATATAATGCGTAAGAATAACCTCCAGTATAACCTCTCAACTCTGTTTGGAATCTCTCAGCCATTGATAATTTATTTTGTCTCATTTCTGTCTTCCCCCTTTTGGTCGAGAAGGTTTTCTCAATCCCTTGATGCTGAGTCCCAGCTCATTCTAGGATATCTGTCCCACGTTGCCAGGAAGGTCCACACCCCTGGGAGTCATGTCCCACATAGAGAGGGGGAGGGCAGCGAGTTTGCTTGTTGCGTTGGTGAGAGAGAGAGAATGACCACATCTGAGCAACAAAAGAACTTCTCTTGGGGGAGACCTTTAGGCCTAACTTTAAGTAGGCTTAGCCTATCCTTTGCAGGTTTAAGTTTCATATAAACAAACCTCAAGATTGAGGTAGGTCTAATTTTAAGTAGGCTTAGGCTATCCTTTGCACGTTTAAATTTCATATGAACAAACCCCAAGATTGAGGTGAAATTCTTAATATATGTTTTTATTAATGCTGCAGTTTTTATTTTTTCAAGTTCAATTAAGTTATTAGTATTTAATAAGGAATATTTTAGTATCTGTCAATAAAGTTTCAGAGTATTTACTATATATCAATTTTTCTTATAAAGCTTGTATTTTCCAAGCAGTAAAGATACAAGAAGCATGCTCTGACCGTGTACTTCCGTGTATGTTGAATCCATATTTATTTTTAATTTCAGGGGAAAACTCAGAGATATTTGTCTTATGGCATAATTAGAAAGTGGTAGGGGAAATTACATTGGGCTTTTAAATATGAGTTTCTTTTGAGGTCTTTTATTTCTTACTCCTTGTACCTGATATACAATTAAATCCACCACTCTTTTTCATTCTCTATGTAATTCCCAGAGGTGAAACTGGCTAGCCTTAAATTAGACCCATTAAAAAGGAGAGGGAGTTAATGCATTGTTAAGGAAAAGCATCTTGAAAAAAAGTACAATTTTTTTCTTAAGTAGGAAAACATAAAATGTATATGAACAAACATTTTACTGTGAAATTTGAATATTGACTTTAATTGCGGTATAGTGTATGTTTTATTAAATCAACAGTGTTAGCTATTTAGAAATGAGGCTCTTACAATACAGGTCTGCATCATGAAATCTGAAAAAGAAGTTCTAAAATGTTTTTCTGCTCTAGTCCCCTACACAAATAACCTACGTGCATTAATTAATCATCTTGCTAAGTCATCCACTTACCCTTGAGAATAGGATTTCATTAAGGTTGTATTTCCCATACTTTATTTGAGTACCACCATCATAATCTTTGTCACATCCAAGAACTACATAACGTCTTTATAAATCTCATTTTATGCTTGAATTTATTTTATTTAAAAAGGAAATCTTAGATCAACGTTATTTCCTTAAATGGAAAATCAGTATAATGTTCCACAAGTAGAAGCTAAATGCACAAGTAACTGTTAATCTGATACGATGGAAACAAAATAATGTTATTACATGTGAGTAGAGGTGGCCTGCCCACAGCAAAGCTAGTCTGGGACCTGTCTCTATTAAAAAGGGATGTTAGCAAGGAAGAAAACACAAAACAATTTATCACCAAACTGGGACTTTGCTCTTGAACAATCTGTTGAAAATGAATTAAAAGGGGATTAACTTGCTAACTGTAGGATTCAATTTTCTAACATCTAACTGTATAATGATCTCCCTTACCACAGTGTGACTCTTAGGAAAGCTCTTCCTTAAGTCAAGTGTAATTATCAGAGATGTTTAGAAAAACATTTAGAAGTATGGAAATGTGAAATTCAGACACTTCTCCCTGGGCTCTTTCATTCCTTCTGAGTAGGAAGCCTCAAAATATGGTAGGCTTTCATAATTGTCTCTCTTCATATCTATTTTTCTGCATTTTTAGCATGTTTGTTTACCAAAACAGCAAGTAATGCTTCTTTTTTAAAAAAAAATTATAATAGTTATATGTTTACATAAAATCATACAGAAAGTACAGTTACCATGTTGTCCCCCTATACCCCCACAGTTTTCCCTATTAAAATTAACATTTTGTCCTAGTGTGGAAACTGTTACAACTGATGAAGCAATATTATAATTATACTATTAACTATAGTCCACAGCATATATTAAGTTTCACTTTCTGTGTTGCACAGTTTTTATATTTAAAAAAAATTCTGATAACATATATATAATGTAAAAGTTCTTATCCACTTTCAGATATACAGTTCAGTGGTGTTTATTATATTCACAATGTTGTGCCATCCACTACCCAAACTTTTCTATTAAAACAAACAGAAATACCATACCAGTTTAGCATTAGCTCCCCATTCTCCACCTCCACCCAGCCCCTGGTACTCTGTATTCCAGTTTCTGATTCCGTGAATATGCATTGTCTGATTATTTCATATCAGTGAGATCATACAATATTTATCCTTTTGTGCCTGGCTTACTTTACTCAACATTATGTCTTCAAGGTTCATGCATGTTGTAGCAAGCATCAGAACTTCATTCCTTTTTATGGCTGAATAATATTCCATTATATGTATATACCACATATTTTGTTTATCCTTTCATCTGTTGATGGACACTTGCATTATTTCTACCTTTTGGCAATTGTGATTAATACCACTATGAGCATCACCAAGCAAATATTTGTTTGAGTTACTACTTTCAATTCTAGTAGGTATATACTGAGCAGCAGAATTGCTCAGTTATATAGTGATTCAATATTGATCTTTTTGGGGAACCACCAAACTGTTTTCTACAGTGGCTGCACCATTTTATATTCACTAACAATATATGTTTTCCTATTTCTCCAATATTTTTATTTTCCTTTTTTGAAAAGTAGCCATTTTATTATATGTGAAGTGGTATCTCATTTGTTTTACATTTCTCTAATAGCTAATGATGTTGAGCGTCATTTCATGGGCTTACTGGCCATTTGTATATCTTGTTTGGAGAAATATCTATTCAAGTAGTCTGCCCATTTTTTAATTGGACTGTTTGTCTTTTTTTAATTTTTATTTATTTATTTATTTTTAATTTTTTATTAATTAAAAAAATTACAAGAAACACAAACATTCCCAACACATACACTCAGCAATTCACAATATCATCACATAGTTGCATATTCATCATCATGATCATTTCCCAGAACATGTCTTTTTTTTATTTTTAAAGATAGGTGTATTAGTTTTCTGGGGCTGCTGTAACAAATCAACACAAACTGAGTGGCTTTAAGCAACAGAAATGTTTTTTTTCATAGTCCTGGAGGGTAGAAGTCCAAAATCAAGGTGTTGGCAGAGCCACATATACTCTGAGGGCTCTAGGGGAGACTCCTTCTCTGCCTCTTCCAGCTGATGGTTCCAGGCATTCCCTTGCTAATGGCTGCCTTGCTCCAATCTCTGCCTCTGTCTTCTTCACTGCCTATGCTTCTGTGCTTCTTTCTCCTATAAAAACACTTGCCATTGGATTGAGGGTCCACCTAAAGAGACTAAGAGCAATCCAGGATGATCTCATCCCCAAATCCTTAACTTGTAATGAAGTTCAAAGACTGTTTTTCCAAATGAGATCGCAGTTACAGGTTCTGCGATGTGGACATGTCTATTTTGTGTTTTTGATAGTAGCCATTCTAGTAGGTGTGAATAATATCTCACTGTGGTTTTGATTTTCATTTCCCTAATAGCTAGTGATATTAAAGCATAATTTTTACCTGATTTTTAGCCATTCGTATGTACTCTTTGGAGAGATCTATTCAAGTATTTTGATCGTTTTTTAATTGGGTTGTTTGTCTTTTTATTGTTGAGATATAGAATTCGTTATATATTCTTTGTATATTTCCTTGCTGAGAGGTTTATGATAACTGATTCAGTCTCCTGTCGTTGGTCTTTTGAGACCTTTTATTTCTTCTTGAGTCAGTATCGGTGTTCGTGTGTTTCTAAGAATTTGTCCATTTCATCTAGTTTGTCTAATTTGTTGCATACAGTTGTTCATAAGATCCTCTTATGATCCTTTTTTCTGTGTAGTCTGAGTAATGTCCTGCATCTCATTTCTTTTATTTGTTTGCATCTTTTCTTTTTTTCTTTGTCAGTCTAACTAAGGATTTCTCAATTTTATTGATCTTTTCAAAGAACTAATTTTTGGTTTTCTTAATTCCCTTTATTGTTTTCTCTAAACTTCATTTGTTTCTGCTCTAGTCTATGTTATTTTTTTTCCTTCTGCTTGTTTTGCAATTTGCTGTTCTTACAGTACCATCACATAGTTGTATATTCATCACTGTGTTCATTTTTAGAACATTTGTATCACTCTAGAAAAAGAAATAAAAATAAAAAAAACCCATGCATTCTGTACCCTTGAACCTCCCTCTCACTGACCACTAGTATTTCAATCTTTTTTTTTTTTTTCACCCCTTATCCCTCTCCTATTATTTACTAATTTTTTGTCCTTAACTTTTTAGTCCTCTGTTCATACCCTGGATAAAAGGAGCAACAGCCACAAGGGTTTCACAACCACACAGTCACATTATAAAAGCTATATAGTTATACAGTCATCTTCAAGAATCAAGCTACTGGAATATAGTTCAACAGTTTCAGGTACTTCCCTCTACCCACTCTATTACACCATAAGTTAAAAAGGGATATATGTATAATTCATAAGAATGACCTCCAGGATAACATCTCGACCGTTTGAAATCTCTCAGGCACTGAGGCTTTATTTGTCTCATTTCTCTCTTCCCTTCTGGTCAAGAGGGCTTTCTCAATCTTATGATGCCAGGCCCTGACTCATCCTGGGAGCTCTGTCCCATGTAATGGGGAGGGCAGTGAGATCACCTGCTGAGTTGGCTTAGAGAGAGACAGGCCACATCTGAGTAACAAAAATTGTCTGGGGCTGACTTTTAGGCATAACTGTAAGTGGGCTTAGCTTCTCCTTTGTAAGGATAAATTTCATAGGGGCAAACCCCAAGAGCTAAGGCTCAGCCTATTGATTCGGTTTTCCCCACAGCTTGTGAGACTATCAGGCATTCCCCAGGTGGGGAAGTTTAATATTTCCTCCTTTCTCCCCAGCCCCCTAAAGGAACTTTGCAAATACTTTTTTTTACTCTAGGATGTACAAGAGCATCACACTTACCTATACAAGCCAACAAGATCTCACTCCCTAGTCAAGATTCCATGTAATTATGGTATTTGTATAAACTGACCATGCAAGTTAAATTAGTTAATGTGCTACCAAAAATATAAATTTTGCACCAAATAAACATCTCTTTCCCTGATCTCACACAAGAGTTGAAGTTGAAAATATAGACCATAACATCTCTTACCCTGTATTCTGATTTACCTTAGTCCTATCAAGATCAGCTTCATTCATATTTCTAGTTGAAGTCTGATCACTTTTTCAACTTTTTAAACAGTAGTTGTATGGGGTAATTCTGACTTTCAGAGCTTCAGAGCTCTAACTCTGAGTCTCAGGTGTCACACAAATACCTGAATTTCCAGGGCACGACCAAGTTATACACAAATACCCCAGCATCTCACATGCTGAGATAGAGCAATTACAACCCATAAGTTTTGATATTTTGTGTTCTTGTGTTCATTCATTTGAAATGTTTACTGATTTCCCTTGTGATTTCTTCTTCAACCCCTTCTTTAAATGATTGTTTAAGAGTGTGATTCTTATATGAATTGAGCAGTAGAGTTGTATATTGAGAATATAGTAGATTTTTTTTTTCATTTTTAAATGGTTTTATTCACACATCATACTACAGTTGGGTTTTATATTAACCATTTTATTTACCCTTACTGATGGTCCTCTTTTCTTCACAGTACTCTGTCACTCTCTCCTATTTTTTATTTTTCCTTTCAACCTGCAGAATCCACTTTCGTAATTAGTATAGGGCAGGTCATTTGTTGACAATCTTTGCTAGTTCCTGTTTATTTGTGACTATTTAAAACTCTCCCTCATTTTTCCCCCTTTTTTTTTTGCATGGGCAGGCTCCGGGAATTGAACCTGGGTCTCCAGCTCAGCAGGCAAGAGTTCTTGCCACTGAGTCACCATTGCACTGCTCTCCCTCAGTTTTTTAAAAATGTTTTTGTTGTAAACAACAAACAATCATAAAAACATTCTTGACACACAAACATTCCATACATGGTGTACAATCAAAGGCTCACAATACCATCACATAGTTGTGTATTCATCACCATGATCATTTGTTTTTTTAACATTTGCATCTCTCCAGCAAAAGAAAGAAAAAAGAAAAAATTCATACATGCCGTACTCCTTACCCGTCCTTCTCATTGACCACTAGTATTTCTTTTTTTAAAATATTTTATTAATTAAAAAAATTACAAGAAACACAAACATTCCCAACACATACACTCAGCAATTCACAATATCATCACATAATTGCATATTCATCATCATGATCATTTCCCAGAACATTAGCATCCATTCAGAAAAAGAAATAAAAAGACAACAGGAAAATATAACAAACAGAAAAAAAAAAAAATTATACAGGCCATACCCCTTACCCTTCCCTTTCATTGATCACTAGCATTTCAAACTAAATCTATTTTAACATCTGTTCCCCCTGTTATTTATTTATAATTTTTTATTAATTAAAAAAAATTACAAGAAACACAAACATTCCCAACACACATTCAGCAATTCACAATATCATCACATAGTTGCATATTCATCATCATGATCATTTCCCAGAACATTAGCATCAATTCAGAAAAAGAAATAAAAAGACAACAGAAAAACATAACAAACAGAGAAAAAAAAATTTTACATGCCATACCCCTTACTGATCCCTTTCATTGATCACTAGCATTTCAAACTAAATCTATTTTAACATTTGTTCCCCCTATTATTTATTTTTATTCCATATGATCTACTCGTCTGTTGACAAGGTAGATAAAAGGAGCATCAGACACAAGGTTTTCACAATCACACAGTCACACTGTGAAAGCCACATCATTATACAATCATC
>PVIY010050979.1:0-15897 GCA_004026745.1 Myrmecophaga tridactyla
TCCCAGAGTCATTATCTCGTCCATAGGGAACTTGATTGTTTCTCCCTCCCACAAGACATCACATTGGTCCATTATATTGATGATATCATGGTGATTGGACCTAGGGAGCAAGAAGTAGCAACTATTCTGGACTTACTGATCAGACATTTGAGTGGCAGGGGATGGGAGATAAATCCAACAAAAATACAGGGGCCTCCTACTTCAGTGAAATTTCTAGGTGTGCAGTAGTGTGGGGCATGCCAAACTATCTCTTCTAAAGTAAAGGATAAGCTATTACATCTGGCTGCTCCTATGACCAAATATAGGTGCAACACCAAATTGGTCTCCTTGGATTTTGGAGACAACATAGTGTTCATTTGGGTGTGCTACTCTGTCCCGTTTACCTACTGACCAGAAAAACTGCTAGTTTTCAGTGGGGACCATAAAAAGAAGAGGTTCTGCAACAGATCCAGGCTGCTATGCAAGCTGCTCTGCCACTCAGGCCATGTAATCAAACAAATCCAATGATGCTAAAAGTGAGAGTGGCAAATAGAGATGCTGTCTGGAGCCTTTGTCAGACCCCTATTGGAGAATCAAAATGCAGACCCTTAGGATTTTGGAGTAAAGCCTTACCATCCTCTGTAGAAAACTAGTCTCCTTTTGAGAAACAGCTTTTGGCCTGCTACTGGGCTTTAGTAGAGATTGAACATTTTACCATGGGCCATCAAGTTATCATGAGACTTGAGTTGCCTATCATAAGCTGGATGTTGTTTAGCCCACTAAACCATAAAGTTGGGTGTACGCAGCAACACTCCATCACAAAATGGAAATGCTATATAAGAGATGGGACTCAAACAGGTCCTGAAGGCACAAGTAAGTTACATCTGAAAATGGTCCAAATGCCCATGGCTCCCACTCCTGCCACATTACCTTCTCTTTCTCAGCCCAAAGCTATAGCCTTACAGTTAGTTGACTGCAGAAGAAAAAACCTGGGCCTGGTTTACAGATGTTTCTGTATGATGTGCAGGTACCACCCAGGAATGGGGCTGCAGCACTACAGCCCAAAAATGGGAGGTCGCTGAAGGACAGAACTTTGAGCAGTGCACCTGGTTGTTCATTTTGCTTGGAAGGAGAACTGTCCAAAGGTATGTTTGTCTACTGATTCATGGGCTTTTGCTAATGGTTTGGCTGGATGGTCAAGGACTTGGAAGGAGCATGATTGGAAAATTGGCAACAAAGAGGTCATGGAAGAGGTATGTGGACTGACCTTTCTGAGCGGGCAAAAAACATGAAGACATTTGTATCCTACATGAATGCTCACCAGATGGTGACTTCAGCAGAAGGTTTTAATAATCAAGTAGATAAGATGACCTATTCTGTGGATACAAGTCATCCTCTTTCCCCAATCACTCCTGCCATTGCCCAATGGGCTTATGAAAAAAATGGTCATGGTGGTAGGGATGGAGATTATGCATGGGCTCAGCAACATGGGATTCCACTCACCAAGGCTGACCTGGCTATGGCCACTGGTGAGTGTCCAAACTGCCAGCAGCAGAGACCTACACTCAGTCCACGATATGGCACCATTCCCCAGTGATCAGCCTGCTACCTGGTGGCAGGTTGATTATATTGGACCACTTCCATCATGGAAGGGGCAGCGATTTGTTCTAACTGGAATAGATACATACTCCTGATATGGGTTTGCTTTCCCTGCATGCAATACTTCTGCCAAAACTACAATATGTGGACTTACAGAATGCCTTACCCATCATCATGGTATTCCACACAGGATTGCTTCTGATCAAGGAATCTACTTGACAACAAATGAAATGTGGGAATGCACACATGCTCATGGAATTCTCTGGTCTTGGCATGTTCCCCATCGTCCAGAGGCAGCTGGGTTGATAGAAGGGTCAAATGGCCTTTTGAAGATCCAATTATGGCACCAACTAGGTGGCAATACCTAGCAGAACTGTAGTAGTGTTCTCCAGGAGGGTGTATATGTTCTAAATCAGCATTCACTCTATGGTGCTGTTTCTCCCAAAGTCGAGATTCACAGGTCCAGGAATCAAGGGTGGAAATGGGAGTGGTACCATTCACTATCACCCCTAGTGATCTGCTGGAAAAATTTTTGCTTCCTGTCCCTGAAACCTTGATCTGCTGGTCTACAGGGCATAATTCCAAAAGGCGGAGTGCTCTTACCAGGAGGCACAACAAAGATTCCATTGAAGTGGAAGTTTAAGACAGCCACCTGGCCACTGTGTTCTCCTCAAGCCTCTGAATCAACAGGCAAGAAAGAGAACTACTGTACTGGGTGGGGTGATTGATCCCTACTATCAAGGGGAAATAGGATGGCAACTACACAATGGAGGTAAAGAAGAGTTTCCCTGGAATACACAAGATCCCCTAGGGCATTATTTAGTACTACCATGCCCTGTGATTAAATTCAATGGAAAACTTTAACAACCAAATCCAGGCAGGACTACCAAAGGCCCAGGAACCTCAAGAATGAAAGTTTGGGTTGCCCCACCAGACAAAGAACCACAACCAGCTGAAGTGCTTGCTGAGGGTAAACGGAACATGGAATGGGTAATGGAAGAAGGTAGTGATAAATATGAACTGTGACCACATGACCAGTTACAGAAATGAGGACTGTGATGTATGAATATTTCTTCCTTGTTTTGTTATGAGTATGTCTGTATTTGTACATAAAGCAAATATCTTGTTTTCTTCTTATCATATGACATAAGTTGTATTGTTCATGTTATAGTATTTAGGTTATAAGATATAGAGTTTAAAAGTGAATGTTACCTAAGGACTTGCACTTTATTCTGGAGAGATTTAGTGTGTTTCTGTTTGTACGCAGAACAGTTGGAAAGCACATGCCTGTTATTGTGCTCTATTTAGAAATTAAGTATGGTTTAAGTTGATGTGTATAACTTCCAACTTGATGAGGGGTGGACTGTGACAGTTAGGTTTAGGTGTCAACTCGGCCAGGTGATGGTGCCCAGTTGTCTGGTCAGGTAAGCACTGGCCTAATCATTACTGCGAGGATATTTCATAAATAGTTAATAAACCAGAAATCTGGTTTATTAAATCATCAGTCAGTTGACTGCATCTGTGCCATCTATAATCAACTAAGGACCTACCTGACTTCCACAACAAGAGAATTCAATCAGTTGGATTTAATCCAACAGTTGAAGATTTTTAAGGGATAGCAGAGATTTTTCACTACCTCTTCAGCCAGCCACCCTTTCCTGTAGAGTTTCTCAAGGAACTCAATTGGAATTGCCATAGCCCATGGATTTTGTACTCTTTATCCCTACAGTTGTATGAGACACTTTTATAAATCTCATATTTACAGATTTCTCCTGTTGATTCTGTTTCTCTAGAGAACATTGACTAATTCAAGGCGTAACTAAGGAATTAGGATTTAGCAAATGATTGTGACTACTGACTATAGAGATATTTCTGTTTAGTTTCTAATTTATCAGAGTAGCCAGAACAAACTACCTGAAATTGTTGAACTGTAATCCAGTGGCCTTGATCTTTGATAATGATTACGTAAATATGTAGCTTTTATCATGTGGCCATGTGATTGCAAAAATCGTATGACTGATCCTTCCTTTATCCCATGTATGGGTAGATGAGTAATAAAATAAAGACATGCATGAAAGAAAATAATAGGTAGGGAATATGGCGGAAAATACCCCTATGTAAACTATGGACAAGAGTTATAGTACTACTTTAATAATCTTTCATCAACTGTGACAAATGTATCTACTGTTAAAAAATAGTAGAATTATATAAAATTTCTTATCATGAATTGTAACAAATTTTCCATACCAATGTAAGTGTTGGTGGTGGGGTGGTGTATGGGAATCCTATATTTTATGAATGATTGTTCTATAAATCCAAAACTTCTCTCATAAAAATATCAAAAAAATTTTAAAAAGCAGAGGATCCAGAATTTTAGAAAAAAAAAAAAGAGTAAATGGGTGATGAAGAAGCAGAGGCAGCCTGTAAGGGACAACTTATTCTTAAAACTTGGAAAGGAAATAAAAAGCGTGGACAGATGCTGTAGATATTGTCCCCAGGGAAGCTCTTTCATTCTTATTTTCAGGTGATAGAATTTAGGGCATTGTGTATGATTTGGAAAATGGCACAATAGAGTGGGAATGGTTGGAAGGGGAGGTGAGGGTGGGATAGCTGCTGGAACCTGAGATGGCTGAGAAGAGGAGGAGGCAGAGGGTAAGTTCTCAATCGTGGCCATGGTTTAGGATTTCCTAGGGAGATTTTTTAAATCCCAATGCCCAACCTACCTCTGAGAGCAGTGCTACATGATCCTCTGGGGGTAGGACCCGGCTCAGCCATTGTTCAAGCTCCACAGCTGGTCCCAGCGGGTGGTCCAGGGATTTGGAGCACACCAAAAGGCATGGCAGCGGGCCCAAGGAGGATAAAGTGCAGATGCAGGTAGGTTTGGAGGTTTGGTGGGTGTAAGTGAGGGAATTCCCAACTTCACGTTTGCTTTTCCAAAATTGAAGGCAAGGTCGTATGCTGAGCATGCAATGAAATAAGGGAGAGACTGACACCTGAAGCAAAGGAAGATAAGATGGCCCAGTTCATATTGAGGGTGGAAAGGAGAAGATGCCCTACCTGGGAAAATGCTGGAAAGGGATGTGAATTTATAGGTATACCATCCATGCATTCATTCAACGGGCATTTGTTGAGGGTTTACCACATGTCAGACGGGGATCAAACTCAGCCGTGGGGACAAAGTATAAGGGGAACACTGTTCCTGACCTCACAGCTTTTACAGTTTACTGGGGGAGGTAGATAAAAGAAGATTCAGGAGTTGTCATCGATAGAGTCACAAAGGATGCCACTAAGTCATGCTCATTGTACTCCAAGCACCTACTGTTGTGGAGAAGTAAGAGGGAAAATGAACGTTCAGTTCTTATTCTTCAGGGGCGGACTAAAGGAGCCCTAAAACTGAAATGACTTAGCAGCAGCAGAGTGTCAATGGAGTGTTTGAGTTGGGGAATGGCTCAGAGCTGTCAGGGAAGGCTGCAGTGCTGAGGTTTTCTACGTGGCACTCTCCACGTGACATTCAGAAAGTGGGCACTAGGTGGCAGGGTGAACATTTGCAAAAGAACTGCCACCATCCTGTTGCTACTCGGCAGCTACTCAAAGCACTTGGGGTGGGACTCCCAAACTTCCCAGCCTGCAGACAGTTTTCTGTGCCAACTTCACCAGCAAGGGAAAATGGAATCAATAAATGATGCTTTTAGATCACTTTTTAACCTAGGTCTTCTCATTTAGATCGCTTAGAAGGATGTGGTGTGTTAGCCTAGGCAATGACTTCTGCTTTCAGAGACAAGAGGACCTGGTGACAGTAGCACAAGAAAAATCTATGAGATTGGACTAGAGTTGGGTTACAGAGCAGCAGCCTGGCATTTGCCCACCTCGTTGAGCTTCCGATTATGAAACCCTGCCCAGGAGGACATTTTTCATTTCTAACCCAAAGGGAAAGTGGATCCAAGTTCTGGGGGAGACAGGGTGGCAGCGCAAAGGCTCCTAAATTTCAGCCAGAGTCTCCCCCAAACCCAACCCCTCACTTCTGAAGCTGGAGACCTCTCAGTTTCCAGGGACACTGGCCTCAGCACAGACCCTCTCTTGAGAACAAGTTCAGAAGGAGCTGACAGGGGACAAGGAAAATGGGGTCAAAGGTTTCTTCAGGGCATTTACCCAAAGATTGTTCTGATGACTTTCCCTTTCAGATTCCCCTGTCACCTTCCTTCTCCTGTTTTAGCTCTGCTGCCAGACTCCTTAGGTTCAAACCCTGCTTCAGCCATATAGCTGAATGACTTGGAACAATTTACTTCACTTCCTGGTGTTTCTTTACCTAGAAATGGTTATTCACAGGGTGGTCACACAGATTAATTGAATTACTGTTTGCAAAATACTTAGACCAGTTCCTGACGATTGTAAGACTCTGCAGTACGAATACAAATTTGTAGCATTATTTTCTCAGGAAAAAAAAATCACCTCTTCCCCACTTCCTTATTTATGAAGATGGTAAGCATTTTAAGTCAAAACTGAAGGAAAAACAACATTCCAATACTAATTTTGCAGATGAAAATATAAAGAAAAAAAAGCAATGAGCCAACAAAGGCACATCTTTTATGGAACTGCAAACCTCAGCCAATTTCTTCTGCAGGTAGAATTCTGCACTCCAGTCCCTGCAGAGACACAGAGCCTGATGCCTGGAGTCAGCCTGTGGGTTGACACCCTGCAGCGCTCGGATCTGGATGGGCAGGTAGCCCAGTCATTTCCCGTCTTGGCACACCATCGAGAATCGCCGCTGACCTCACCCGACATGACACGGAAAACCCCAGCCTGGGAGACCTCAAAGTCAGTTCCAAGAGTAGTTCTGACATGACTGTCATGTATCAAGCAAGCATTTTTTATTTGTTTGGTTTCTTACTGGCTCTTGAATATTTAAAGCGCACATGCTTCAAAGCAGCCAGTCAGCCTCACTTTGCCCAGCAGTTACATTTTGATACACTGAGTCACAGGAAAACACACTGGAGTTGGTTATCATTAGAGGAGCTCCATGGTGCAGTGCAGTCATAATCTGAAGCCTGGGATAAAAGAAATCATTTTATTTTATCAGTGCTACACATTCAAATTTCTGTGACAGATTTGTCTAAAATGAATTTAACCTGCATTTTAAAAAATGAAAAGGGAATGTAAGAATTTCCTCTTTTTTTTTTTTTGGTTTGTTAAATATAGAGTTCAAACGGAACTAGCTGCATTCCAAAGAGGAAGACCATGTTAGAATCTGAAGCCACATTTTACAAAATCTCCCATACTTGGCCACTGATGAATGTATTACCGTGTAAGGAAATCTTTCTCTACCTTGATGTCCATTTACGGCTGATCTTATACCATATGCTTATTCAGCAATATAAAAATTGTTATATTTCTTGTTAAAAATCCCAAAATGCACCAGTTCTTAGCTTCCTATTTTCTTCTCCACATGTTCTTACATATTTGCATCTCATTAAAAAAATGCTAAAAACTAGATGTGCACCATCTTGGAAGGGAGCTGTCCACCACACTGGCCAATGTCAAGTCCATGGGGCAGCTACCCGCAGGTGTTCATGGTCCACCACTGCCTGACTCACCCTCCAACCAGGCAAATCCTATTGGCTGGGCTCAGCCGCCACCAGGTACAGGCTCTGAACTGGGAAACTCAGAGCTGGGATCTAGGCAGGTTTCCTTGCTAACAGTGCCAACTGCTGCTCAGATCAGGCTTCCAGGCAACCCACAAAGACTCAGAAGAGTTGGGCTCTGTTTCAATTCCCTGGCTGCTCAAACGAAATATCAAGCAATGTGTTAGATTAACAACGGGAATGCATCGGTTCACAGTTTCAGAAGCTAGAAGGTTTGCTTCCTCCTGGGGTCAGTACCATCTGGTTGGCCAGCAATCTTTGAGGCTCCTTGGCTTCTCTGGAGTTCACATGGCAATGCACATGGCAATGTCTTCTCCTTTCCCTTCTGGGGCCAATTGACTTCCAGCTTCTGGTCACCCTTCCTGGCTTCTCCTTTTGGGTCCAATTTCCTTTGCTTCGATGGACTTCAGTCATGTTGGCTTAAGGCCCACCCTCAGTCATTTTTGGCACACATCAGCTAATCACATCTTCCAAGGTCCTATTTATGAACAGGTTCACAACCTACAGGACCAGGGGCTGGGCCCTGAACATGTTTTTATTGGAGGATGTGGTAGTTAGATTCAGGTGTCAACTTGGCCAGGTGAAGGCACCTAGTTCTATTGCTGGGAATATGAGCCAGTGGCATGTGAACCTCATCTGTTTCTGATTACATCTGCAGTCGGTTAGGAGGCATGCCTGCTGCAACGAATGATGTTTGACTTAATTGGCTGGTGCTTTGAATGAGAGAGCATAACATAGCACAGCCCAAGCAGCTCAGCATACCTCATCTCAGCACTCGCAGCTCAGCCCAGGCCTTTGGAGATGCAGAAAGGAATTACCCCGGGGGAAAGTTGTTGGAACCCAGAGGCCTGGAGAGAAGGCCAGCAGAGATCTTAAGAAAGAATTTAAGAAAGAACCGCAAATGAAAGTTAGCTGCCTTTCCTCTGAAGAACTAATGAAATAAAACCCCCTTTATTAAAAGCCAATCTGTCTCTGGTGTGTTGCATTCCAGCAGTTAGCAAACTAGAACAGGGGACATGATTCAATTCCCAACAGTCTGCTACAAAACAAAGTTCTGAGCAGAAAAAACAAATGGGTGCTGCCTGGGCCTTCTAGAGAGTGGGAAATATGAGGAGCCCACAGAAACAGAAATCTGAAGAATGAGAAGCATTTGGGGTGGTAGGACTATGAAAAGATACAGCTGAAGTTGAGGTTGAAAAAAAAAGGAAACGTAAAAGTCTGAGGGGAAGAGAAGTTATAGAGATCAGCACAATTGAAGCAAGAGCCGACTGCTAACAAAACAGACAAATCTTTCAGGCAGAAAGGAAACTCAATACATGGGCAGTGGGTGACAAGCAAAAGAATAAATGCAACTTCTAGAAGAGGTAAGGAAAAAAATGAAAATGTCTTTTCCTGGGCACCAAGCCCAGAGGGATTGCTAGGTTTTGGTCAACTCTGCATCTATCTCCAAGTAATAATAAATTCCTATGACTTGGGGTTGGCTTGTGTTTTGTTTTTAAATCAGAAACAATAGTTGGTTCAAGATCTTAGGCTAGAACTAAAACCTTGGAAATCACTATACATGCAATATTTTTCATTATTTTTACATTTAAAAACTCTGTAGTGTGATTGTCCCAAAGCAGCAAATCTTCCCCCTGCCCTCAAAAAAAAAAAAAAAACAGATTTTATCAGGGCTATTTACAGGAAATGGAATTTCACAAGGCTACTTGGAACAAATAATGCTTTTCTCTGAGCGATCATATAGGAGAGAGGTTCGATTCCAGCCCTGCCAATACTGATGGCTCTGGGCATTTATTGGGGGGACCCCAAAATCTGCTTTAAAATAGACAGTACGTGGCCCATGAGATTCAAGCCATCTCTAGACATGTGTTTTAAAGGCAGGTCTAAATGTTCAGATGTTGCAATAATAAATATCCTCAGTGCAGAATCTTAACCTTTTACTTCTAGTTCCTCAGCTTTCCCCCACACTAGTTCATCCTTCACCTAGGGCACCTCCACTCAGAATGACAGCTCAAGATCTTATGCGATTGGAGAGAGCCCCCCATCACAGGAGGGGGGAGCAGCAATAAGCACGCATTCAGTATGCAAACCTGGCAAGCCACTTAATTAGCTTCTTCATATGTGCAAACATTTCCTCTCAACCCTGCTTAATGATCAGCAGTCACCGTGTGCCCCAACTCAGAGACTCTGTATCAAGCACAAATTGGGCCTGGGGCAGCAGCTTCCTGCTCCATCATTAAAGAGTGCTATTGAGAGTGACCTTTGCAGTCAATCCATCTCCTTAGCACTGGAAAGTCACCAGTGTCTCCCTGTCTGTTCCATTATCAACAGCATCAGGCACTCAGCCGCCTCAGCAGTCGCTCAGAGCTACCCGGAACTCGGATTCTATACAATTAAGAAAATGTGTCTGTGTAAAGCGAGCAGCAGCCCACAGTCTTGGGGACCAAGTCGGCATGTCCTTGGCATTTATTAAGTCCAGATGTCTTTATCTTCTGGGCAGGAAGTCAAAGTCTGTCCAGATGGCATCTTGATTGCTTTCGACCCAGCTGATTAAATTTCTAAGGCTGAAATCCCTTCCAAATACCCTCTCCATCCTATGGAAATGTGGTTGTCAAATACATGCCAGGGAGATTCCCTGCAGAGGACTGCAAACCAGGGTGCAACCTGAATGGGGGCCTGAGAGCCTGTGACTTCTCCATACTATGCATATCTCCTGCCACATGGCCAAGGTTTTGGAACTTCTCCATACTATGCATATCTCCTGCCATATGGCCAAGGTTCTGGGATTCTTCCTGCAAGCAAGGAGGCTTCTTGAGAGGCAAAGTAGGGGGTCAAGGGGCTGGGGTTGGAAGGCATGAGCATAAAGGATCAGACAGAGCTGAATAGGAGCCCTGTATCCTCTACTTTCTGACCTGTGACCTTGTGCAAATTCACGGAGCCACCGTAGCCTCAGTTTACTCGTCTATTAATAAGGGATAACAGGGTATCTACCTCAACAAGTCATTCTGAAAATTATATGCGATAATGTACATCTGTCGCATAACCCAGAAAAACCGTGTTCTTTAATTCAGTACTGCTGGGTAGGATCTTTTTGATTGTTTCCATGGAGATGTGACCCACCCCATTGTGGGTGGTAACTTTTGATTAGATGGTTTCCATGGAAATGTGTCTCCACCCATTCAAGGACGGGTTGCTTTACTGGAGCCCTTTAAAAAAGAACCATTTTGGGAAAAGCTTGAGAGCCACCAGAACCAACAGAGCCCATGCAGCTAGAGACCTTTGGAGCAGAAGGAAAATGCCCCCAGGGAAGCCTCATGAAATGAGAAGAGAAAGCTAGCAGATGTCACCATGAACTCTCCCAGCTGAGAGAGAAACCGCAAACATCACTTATTTTGGAGTTAAGGTATCTTTCCCTCGATGCCTTAATTTGGACATTTTCACAGCCTTAGAACTATAAACTTGCAACTTAGTAAGTCCCTTTGTAAAAGCCATTCTGTTTCTGGTATATTGCATTCTGCAACTTTTGAAAACTAGAACAGTTCTCTACATATATTTTATTAGTAGGATTGTTTATTTTTGCCCCTAGCTTTACTGTGCCTTCTGAGGAGCTGCTCCTTAAAAATACAAACCTGAATGAGGGCATAGAACCCTTTGTCACTCACACATATTTTGCATTATATACAATAATATATAATTCTTCATAGCTTTTTACAGGGCAAGCTTTTTTTCACAAGCATGCATGGGAGGTACAGAAAAAGGTGAGACTCTAAGGCTAATGTCTTCTCCAAGGTCTCACAGATAGCCGTGCCTGAAAATGGAAACTCATTTTGAACTCCTGTCTGTTGCTAATCCTATCCATGAGAAGAAGTGAATGCTGCAAATAGAGCAAAGGAAGAACAAAACTCCCCCTACTTGGGGGTTTGTTAGCATTCTCTGGATCAAGTTTGCATTACTTTTGTAACTGTTCCATAAGTCTGAAAGTATTTCAAAATAAAAAGTTTAAAAAAAAAACCTCCCCTTACACCACCACCATTGATCCCAACAAATGCCCCAAACATATCAATGGGATGTTTCTGAGGTCCATTAGAAGGAGAAAAGGGTGCCGTATTGCCATGTACGGAAATCATCACCCAACTTTTGCTAGTTCAAGAAATTCTTTCCTTCCACTCTGTACTATAAAGGGATGTTGGGATTTAATCTAATATGATGCTCACAGTAAAAAGCCTGACAGCAGACAGAACGTGGAAATTGTTCCAGAAGGACTAAAAGTAAATGACTTAATAATAATGTGAATAATCTCAACTCTTGGGACCTTTAGACTCATATGTTGTTCTTTTAAATTCTTAAAGGGGAAAAATGGCAGGGCTGGATTAGATTGTTTTGAAGCCTACTTTTGGCTTTCAAATTTCTGATTTTAATGCACCTCTTTTAGAATCACTTTATAACAGGGTTGAGAGTTTACCTCAGAATCTTAATTCCCAGTTGTATGTTCTAGTCCTTGTATCCTATTGCCTGTTAATATTATATTCAATTAAAACTTGAGAGAAAAACCCTAAGGATGCTTTAAGCATTTCTGCCTTTATAAAACACAGCAAATGAAAGAAAAGTTAGTGAATGGAATTGAATTTGTAGTTAAACTGAAGTTAAAGCTTGACAAATATTCTAATATTTTAAACATATTTCCAGGATCATATATGTATAACTGGAAGACCACAGATAACAGTGAAACCCGTATTTGGGAACACATTCCCAACACTAGACAATTTTGAAATTGTTATAGGAGAGCCTGAGAGAATAGATATTTCCAGTATCAATCACCTTGGGAAGAGGTGAATCTTGGGACAGGAAATGGAAACTGTCCCTGCATCAGGTAAGGGGAGAACTTTCTCCCTACTCTGTGGACAGAAGCCAAGGGTCAGCCTGGGTTCCAAGATGTGAAAAGGCTTACAGCACTTTTTCGTGATGGGCATGAGCTGGCTACACTGTGGGGTGTCTGCCTCTGGTGGTGGTGGTGGTGGGAGTGGCAGTGCCACAGCAGTAGGACCAGGAGTGGTAATGCAAAGCCAGAGAGGACACACTGAGTTTGTGGTCAAGCAGGAAGAGAACCATGTCCCCTCTCACAGTGGAAGAAGAATATCAGTTTTGCTGCTTTGTCTAGCCTGGTGACCTCACAAGGGTCATCAGTGATGAAAACATCAGCATGGCAGGATTGGAGAAACCGAGTGCTCTGCTTTAATGAGCCCATGAGGCAGTGCACCAGGATAAGTGGGGACAACTTGAAAGACGGCTTTACTTCTGGCCTTCATGGCTCTGAGCCTGGAGTCATTAAACTTTGGTGAATCATAAGTTGATGAACAAGTGTTGGGAAATACAATGATAAGGTGCACAATAGACCATGAAATATAATAAAATATTCAAGTTTAAGAAGCATTTTGGCTACAAGTAGATTTAACCATCTGGGGTAGAGGTTGGGGAACAGACTTGAAACAAAAGCAGAACAAAAACTAGAAGTACAGCAGGAAAAAAAGAAAATATAGGTCAGTTTAACACCAGCTGGTGTCCATAAGATAGTGGAAATTAAACATCTGTTTTGAGAAGTATATTATGGTTTGCACGCCGCTGAAAGAAAGTAAGTTAGCCTTTAGGTGATCACCAAGGAAAGCTTGAAGAACCGAGCAAGTTCTCCTAGGACCCCAAGCCACTCCCCAGACTATAATCACAGGGAAACACAGGGAAATGAGAGTATAGACCTCCCCAGATGTAAAAATGGGCAGTACAACGGGAATACCCATGGAGTGATAAACTGCATGGAAACCTGGTGAAGTCAAAAGACAAGTCAAAAGACAAGCCAAAAGATGAACACTTCAGGATCTGTATGAAAATACATGTAAATATGTGATATAAGGATTCCTACCCTTCAAGAGAAATTCAGGGATCGACAGACCTGTTGTTTTCCCCACTGATGTGTTTGCTGGTCACTGGAAGTAAATGAGTTTCCATTGCCTTGCTTTATACTTCTCCTTTCCCTCTCCCTATCTCTGCAGGAGCTGGTCCTTAGAAGGGGAGACAGCAGTTCCATCCCTTGGTGGCCCAGTGAGTGAATTTTTTTTACAGCAATCATGATGCTCATTGCTCCAGCCAAGCCTCTTTCTCTATTTTGCATGCTTGCCAAGAAGGGGCAAGGCCAGTTGGAGTAAGGAAGAAAGAGCAGATTTAAAAAAAAAAAAAAGCAAGTTTTACTGCATTTTCTTGGCTCAAGCCAATGACTTTGCTACATAAATGAATAAATTGGAAATCATTCCTTTATGTTTAGCATAAAGTAATGGAATTGTATATAAAGATGGTTCTGTATAGATAGGCCAGTCCAACTCCATCATTTACATCTGAGGAAATTGAGACCAGGGCTGTCTTAATGAAACACACCTAGTTAATGGCAAAGCTAAGACTGGAATTCAAGTCAGTGCTTCTCTTGGGAGATCTGGAAAATGTTCAGATCAACAGGTCTTCTAATGCATGAACTTCTGATGCAGTTAGAGAAACTAGAGATTTTTAACCTAGAAAGGAGAAGATTTGGGAATACAACAACTGTCTTCAAATACCTGAAGAACTGAAAGTAGGAAAGGGCTTGAACCTGTTGTACTGGCTCAAGGAAATGAGGAACAATGTAGGGAAGCTGGAGGGAAGATATTTGCAGTTTGATTTAAGAAAGAACAATTTCAATAGTCAAAATTGGCTAAAAGGATTTGGAGGGGAGGGGAAAATAAGTGTTCTGTCACCTGAGATATTTCAGAATAGGCTGGAAGATCATTTAGTGTGTATGTGTTTTCTACAGAGAGAAATGGGAGAAGAGATAGGGTGGAGAGAATTCAGGCATGGTAATCATTTGTATGGGGTGACCTTTTATAGAGTATGTGAGACTTCACAACCTTTAACCAAATAAGGGTTTCACTCTTGCCTCTGAACTCTAAAACCTATCTTCCCATCTGTTTGCAATAGTTTCAGTTTTAATCTATTTCATATTTCAAGGTATTATACCCTGAATATTTGATGTGAATGCTATGGCACAGGGTCACTCACATTCATTTATTTTCTTTTACTCTTATACACTGGCAGTGAATCTTCTGAATCTATTATGCAAACACATGCAAATCATATGCAAACTGTGTAGCCTCAGAAAATGGCAAAATCTCATGGCCTTAACTGAGCCATCAAACCTTTCTTTAAGAAAAAAATAATATGCCTTTTCATTGTCTCTGGGGCAGAAGACGGTTTTCCGAGGGTGATATTTACATGAGATTGAAACCGATTCCTCAGAGGAGTCTTTGCCACACATTCTTCATACTTATGTAGAGCTTTAAGGTTGAGAAAGCATTTTCACATTGTGATCCTGTTTGATCCTCATAATTACCTTGTGATGTATGCAGAACAGGAATCATACTTCCTGGCGTCAGATGAGGAAATAGAGAAATGCAGTGACTTGGCCAAGGTGGCCTGGCTGATACGTGATGGAGCCGAGGCTAGAACCAGGCCTCCTTCCAGTCCAGAACCTTTCCCAAACACCGCGATGGGTGCCCTCCTTAGGCAAGGCTGGCTGTCTTCAGTCTGGGATGGCTTAGACTGTTTTACCAAGAGCATCTTCAGAAGTGCTTTTGTTGTTGAGGATGGCATTTTAAAAAATGTATTTATTTTTTATTGATATATATTATATATTCCCATACCATGTAACTGTCCAAAGTGTACAATCAATGGTTCACCATATCATCATATAGCTCTGCACAATTGACATTTATTTTTTGTGAAGAACAACATATATACAAAAAAGCAATATATTTCGAAGCACAGCACAACCATTAGTTGTAGAACAGATTTCAGAATTCATTATGCATTACAGGTCCACAATTTTAGGTTTTTACTTCTAGCTGCCCCAAGATATTGGAGACTAAAAGAAATATCAGTATAATGATTCAGCAATCAGACATATTTGCTAAACCCTACCTTCTCTTTCTCCCACTCTTTAGGGGATTTTGGGCTATGCCATTCTAACTTTTTCATGTTGGAAGGGGCTGTTGATAGTATGGGATAGGGGGATGGAACCTGTTGATGTTCTGAAGAGGTTGGCCCCTCTGTTTCAGGACTTATCTGGTCCAGGGACCCATCTGGGGGTTGCAAGTTTCTGGAAAGTTACCCTAGTGCATGGAAACTTTGTAGAATCTTAAATAATGCCCTAGGTGTTCTTTAGGATTGGTTGGAATGGTTTGTTTGGGGGTTGGCAACCTATGATAGGTAGCAATGTCTAACTGAAGCTTGCTTAAGAGTGACCTCCAGAGTAGCCTCTCAAGTCTATTTGAACTCTATCAGCCACTGATACCTTATTTGTTATACTTCTTTTCCTCCTTTTGGTTAGGATGGCATTGTTGATCCCATAGTGCCAGGGCAAGTCTCATCCCAGAGGATGGCATTTTAAGGGTGAACAGAAAATCCTAAATATTCGTGGTAGCCCTACCACAGTGTCACATACATAGGTTTTTCACCTCCCACTGCTTTTTAGCATCTACTCTACAATCTTCAGAGAAAAAATATCATTCACCCCATCCACTCTTTAGCTCCTTACAGAAGCAAATTTTTTTCTTGGAAATTACATTTTGGGGGGGGGTGCAGGAATGCATGGTCCAGGAATCGA
>PVIY010050980.1:0-15918 GCA_004026745.1 Myrmecophaga tridactyla
TCCTTCATTCTCCAAAATGTTTCCTCTTTTATAGGAGTCCAGAAACTTATCAAGACCCATCCAAATGGGTGGAGACATGTCGTCACCTAATCCAATTTAACAACCACTCTTGATTAAATCACATCTCCGGGATATGATCTAATTACAGTTTCAAACATACAGTATTGAGTAGGGATTATTCTGCCTTTACGAAATGGGATTTTGATTAAAACATGGCTTTTCTAGGGGACATACATCTTTTCAAACCAGCACACCTGCCATCCAAAGATGAGTAGTCTTAATTTTATGGATTATCTTCTTTTACTTTTTTTCCCTATCTCTGTGCACATCACACACACTTTTTTTTTTTGACAAAAACCGAGATACTAAGTATTCAGTATGTTGACTTTTTTCCTGATTAACATATTTTAAACATTTTCCAACTTTTGTGAATACTTAAAAATGATTAATATAATAGAAAAATAGGAACAAGATGTGATTTTCTTTTTTTTTTGGAAAGGAAAAATGAAACAAAAGAAAATCTTCTTTTTAAAGATGAAGTTTACTCAAGTATGAGGTCCATCACTTTATCTTTATTATTATGGTGAATATCCATCTGAGTTAACTAGTTACTGGCAGGATAGGAAGAGAATGCATATAAGGATCTACACAATCATTTTCAATGAAGGGAAGCCTTTGGGCACTGGCAAAACTGGATGTGAACCATTTGAATCAAGTAACTGGAGGTGTGCAATAAATTAGTTGGCTTATTACTGTAATATCAGAGCCACAGATTTTCCTGACACAGTGTGTGGAATCACACTAAGATGAGTGCTTATTGAATGCCAACTGTGGGACAGGCATGAAGTTAGGCCCAGGGACATAGTGGTGACCAAGTAAATTATTGTCACTTCCCTTGTGAAATGTATAATCTTGGGAAATTAGTGACCATTGAGCACTCTATGATAGGCACCCTGCTAAGAATTTCAGTATGCTTTTTTTTTTTCATTTAAACTCCAGAACAATCCTTTAAGGTGAGTTTTATCTATATCTTCATTTTACAGAGATCAAACTGAGATCAAAAGAGCCTAATTAACTTGTCTTGGGTCAAACAGCTAGGAAATATACTTTCAACACCAGCACTCTTGGGTTTAACTTAAAAAAAAAACCTGCCTCTCTGTGATTTCTGACATTTTCTAAAAATATATTTTTATTGAGAAATATCCACATACATACAGTCCAACCATGTTATTCAATCAGTGGCTCACAAAATTATCACATAGTTGTGTATTCTTCACCATGATCATTTTAGAACACTTGTCTCACTCCAGAAAAAATAAACAGAAAGAAGAAAAAAAAAGAATTCATATATCCTATACCATTTACCTCTCCCTCTCATTGACCCACAGTATTTCTATCTACCCAATTTTTACCCTTTATCTCTACCACTATTATTTATTTATTATCCTTTTTTTTTTTAACTCATCTGTCCATATCCTGGATAAAAGGGGCACCAGACACAAGGTTTTCACAATCACACAGTCACATTGTAAAAGTTATATCTTTATACAATCATTTTCAAGAATCAAGGCTACTGGAACACAGTTCAACAGTTTCAGGTACTTTTCTCTAGCCCCTCCAAAATGTCTCAAATTAAAAAGGGATATCTATAGAATGTGTAAGAATAACCTTCAGGATAACCTCTCAACTCTGTTTGAAATATCTTAGCCACTGAAACTTTATTTTGTCTCATTTCTCTCTTTCCCCTTTTGGTCAAGAAGGTATTCTCAGTCCCATGATGCCAGGTCCCGGCTCATCCCAGGTGTCTTCTCCCACCTTGCCAGGGAGATTTACACCCCTGGAAGTCATGTCCCATGTAGGGGGGAGGGTAGTGAGTTCACCTGTCAAATTGGCTTAGAGAGAGAGGCCACATCTAAGCAACAAAAGAGGTTCTCTGCGGGCGACTCTTAGGCATAATTATCTGTAGGCTTAGCTCCTCCTTTGAAGGAATAAGCTTCATAGGAGTAAGCCCCAAGATCAAGGGCTCAGTTTATTGATTTGGTTGTCCCCACTGCTTGCGAGAATATCAGGAATTCTCCAGATGGGGAAGTTTAATATTTCCTTCTTTCTACCTCGTCCCCCAACAGGACTTTTTTAATTCTCTTTTTTATTTATTTTTATTGTCCCAAATTACTCTGGGATATATTAGGGCATATACTAACCTGTACAAATCAACAAGATTTCATGCTCTATTCAAGATTCCATGTAATTATCGTATTCAAGTAAACTGACCATACAAGTTAAATCAAATAATGAGCTACCCAAAATATGAATTTTGCACCAATAAACATCTCTCCCTTTGGTCTCGCACAGAGGCTGAAGTTTGAAAATATGGGCCCTGTTATCCTTTATACAGTATCCTGATTTACTGTAGTCCTATCCCAGTCAGCTTTATTCATATGTCTAGATGATATCTCATTAATTTTTCAGCTTTTTTTAACAGTTGCTGAATGGGGTAATTCTGACTTTCATAGTTTCAGTTCTCTAAATCTGAGTCTCACATAAATACCTGCAGTTTCAGGAAATGAAGAGGTTATATACAAGAAGCTCAGCATCTCAGAATTTAGAAATGTCAGTTACAACTCCTAAAAATATGTGACTGCTGAAAGAGCTTACAACCTAGGAACCTTTACAATAGGCCCCAAGCTGATAACTCATGCTGTTGACTTCAATTCTCTGAGTTTGTTTATTATAGTTAATCCGTATGAGTGAGGTATGATAAAATTTTGTTTCTGACATTTTATTCAACACATAGTCCTTAAGTTTCATTCACCTATTAGCATGCTTCACAGTTTCATTCCTTCTTGCAGCTGCTCAGTAGTCTATTGTATGTATATACCACAGTTCCCAGTCGTTGTACCCTTAGGCACCTCCATCCATTGCGAATCCCGGATCACTGCTGTGGTAAATACCAGTGTGCAAATGTCCACTCGTGTCCCCACTCTCATTTCCTCCAGGTATATACCTAGCAACGAGGTTGCAGGATCATGTGGCAACCCCAATCCTAGCCTCCTGTGGAACCACCATGCTGCCCTCTGGAGGGGCTGCACCTCTGAGCTTCCTTACCAATAGTGAATAGTTACATCTCTTTCTCCACATTTTCTCTAGCACTTGTTTCTCTCTGTTCATTTTCAGACAATTTTATTTGCACATCAAACAATCCAACCTAAGTAAATAGACATTTCTTCACCACTATATCTATATGATAGCATTTCCTTGTCTTCCACATATAATCCATTCCTCTCCTCCAACACTTCCCTCCCCCCATCCTGCTTGTTAACATTTAGTATTGGCATAATGCCTTTGTCACACTCAGTGAAAGCCTATTAAAATGTTACTGTTGTTTAGACCCTAGCTTGCATTGATTATACCTTTTCCTATATAACATCCATTTTCAACCCCTTGCGATGTTGAATTCGTTCTCCTTCATGCAAAAACATTTTTATATTTGTACATTTAATCACCATCATTGTCCACTCTAGGCCTTCCAAATTTATACCATCTCAGTTTCTGACACTTTTTAAACAAGTATACCTAATCATTGAATTTGAAAATTTACAAAAATGTCATGAAGAGATTTCAGTGTCAGCGTGTTGCACAACTCCAGGAAGGGAGGAACCATTCATACTGGAATCTAAGCAAGTGGCAACCCCTGATCACAACCACATAGAATACAATCTGAACGGTATCCCTTCAAACTGGACAACACTGTGGCCCTGTATTTCTTTAGATAAAGTTGAAAAGCAAGGCGCCCCATTAAAGGAATTGTTTTTGCAATCTTGGAGGCCATCTAGTGCTCAAATTTAATAATTGCATATTCTGTAGTCTATTTTTATACAATCCAAAGAATTACATTTTTTAAAAAGTACATTTATAGCCATTGTCTTGGCAAACTAAACTGGCTTACTTGGGAATTAGATCCATCACCTTAATCTCATTACTTTGGTGCGATATCTAGTTGAATATCCAGCTATTGATAGGAAATAAAGAAAACCCATTTGAGGAGAGGAAGTCTTTGGCCATTGGTGAGAATAATCTGATGTTGATGTCACAAGCTTGATATTCACTGATACTTTAAAATGGAATAATTTTATTGTACCTTTTTTTAAACTGCAGAAGAATTTAGGTGAAACATGTTAAATTGTCATAAGAGTCGACTTCATTGCCATTAAGGAAAAGCCCTTAAGAGCAAGAGATAATCTGTAGGTTTAAGTTCTCTAGCGAACTACAGTTTCTCCACTTGGTGAAGATGCTGTGAATATTGTTGAAAAGACAACCAAGGATTTAGAATATTCCATAAACTTATTTGATAAAGCAGTGGCAGGGTTTGAGAGGAATGACTCTTGTTTTTGAAGGTCTACTGTGGATAAAATGCTATCCAACAGCATCACATGAAAAATAGACATTTTTTGTGTGTGAAAGGAAGCATGCTCTATATGGCAGACTTCATTGTTGTCTTATTTTAAGAAATTGCCACAGACACCCCAACTTTCAGCAACCACCATCCTCACCAGTCAGCAGCCATCAACATCAGGGCAAGACTCTCCACGAGCAAAAAGATACGACTCACTCACTGAAGGCTCACATGATCGCATCTTTTTAGCAATAAAGTATTTTAATTAAGGTATACCCATTGTTTTATTGACAACAAGGGTGGTCTTCAACTGAACCCACAAAATCTCTTCCGAGGTTTCCTTGTAGTTGATAGTGTAACAGGTTAGGCTTCTTCCACTGCCTCATTTCCCCTGCAACTTACTGCAATTTGGCTTCTGCTCCCTACTAAATCTGAATTCTCAAATGTCACTAATGATATCTGTCATTACCAAACTCATTGGTGTCTTCGTTGCTCTTTTATCCAGGATAAGGGCTAACTGTAATATATCACTGGCTGCTAGAGAAGTGTTGACTAAACTGATTATTTAGTCAGGACCTTTTTTTTCTTTTGTAAATGGTACATGAACATTTCTCTTAGTTGTGTGGCCCTTTGAAGAAGAAGACTTTACTGGATGGAAGAGGTCATTTCTGTGGTTAAGGGTTAGTGAGTAGAAGACCTGTGGTCACCCGTGGACCAGGCTGGGAGGATGGTGGAAGCTTGGTATATGGACAAATTCACCTAGGACCAGAGGAAACCCCACTGACTGGAGCCTGGCTGCCGGGTCGACCTGGAGCAGCCATGTCAACTCAGGGTCTCTTACTGGAAGCTGGATGCTGACAAATATGAGAATGATCCAGAATTAGAAAAGATCCAAAAACAGAGAAACTATTATGTACTTGTGGATGTACATAATAACCATAAATATGCAAAGATAAACTACCAAGTTAGAAAGAAAATATTGAAATGTTTATGAAGAACATCTATGCTTGGATGATGAAATCTGATATATCTTGGAATGAAGTGGATAGTTTGATGTAAAGAATAAAGAGGATAAGTGGGTCTGGATTTTCATGGAGAAGGGAGACATGATAACACTTCCTGCCGGAGTTTATCACCGCTTCACACTGGATGAAAAAAACTATGTGAAGGCAATATGTCTGTTTGTTGGAGATCCGGTGTGGACAGCATACAACCAGCCAGCTGACCATTTTGATACTGGAGGACAGTATGTGAAGTTTTTGACTCAGACAGCATAGTGATGCTCCCTGGAAACTAATATGTTACTTGTAACAGTCCTAAACATGATAATTGAGCAGAAAATCAATCATTTTCTTTTGGCCTTTATATTGTAGACTTGAGGCTAGGAGGTCTTTCCTATGCAAGATTATTTGGTCAGAATATATATGCTTTAATTTGTGGTGTTTTATTTTACATTTTCTTCTAGTTATATCTAGCAGTCTTTTCTCTCATGTTTTCTGGCTTTTGTTTTCCTGCTTATAAAAGCCTACTTCTTTCAGTATTGCAAATTTTTCTTTTAGTATTCTAGTGAGTTTAAAAACATTTATGCTTTTAATCTATATGGGATATATATAGGTATAATTTTTAAAGTAGTCATCTATCTTAATTTTAGAATATTTTTTAATGAAAGGAAAAATACAACTGATTTTTACATTCATTTTCTCTAACTAACCTCTTTGAGGTTTTTCTACTTACCCCTGAATCTGGCACAAGGTAAGGATGCAGTAAATGTTTATTGATTTATATTGATTTCTCTTCAATTAAATAAAGAGTTAAAATACTAAAAGAGCACTGATTTAACTGACAACCACTCCTCTGGCTCCTTTGTAGGTTGGGCTGAAAATTTAATATAGCCAAGAGGTAGACACAGTAAGAAATTGGTGGCAATAAAAGGGTTCATTTAACCCAAGGTATTATAGACGTGAACTGGGCACAGTATCAGGAAAATAATTTGTTTCACAGGGGATCCTACTGACTCATATCAATAAAGAAGGTTGTCTCTGTAAAGGTCAACCAAGCAGAAAACAGAAGAAATGGATGACTGCACAAGATTTGCATCGTCTTTAACTTCATGAATTACTGTTGAATTTCCAGCAAAATCACATTACCTAACGCTATCAGAGTCTCAAATATTCCTCATCACATGCGTATAAAGTTCCTTCTGAGATTCATAAGGTCTAACACTCCTGTGCTAACAAACAGATGGCCACATCATCAAACTTGGAACCACAAACACATTTACTTTGTCTCAGAATGATTTCATACATATTCTCATCAGTAATGTTTATAAGGTCTTCTAACTATGGTAGCATCAGATAAGGAGTTTCTAAACAGATCTTGAGAAGGCAGAATTTTCAATATGTAAGAGAGGCTTAGGCTTTGGTGACATAACTCCAAGGATTATTGGTTGGCCATCTTTTCAAAAACTAACAAACACTGCAAACAAAGCAGACTTATCCCTTACAGAGGTTGGACTTGAATGCATAGGTTGTCATTTTACAGGAATATTGGGGGTGGGGGGATTCATAAAAAAGCCAGTTAATAGAACTGCCATACTCATTTCTAACTGGTGAAAATGACCTGAAACTAACAATTTGATTCAATTAATGAACATTTGAGTAATTACTATTGGACATAGTCATGTAAACATACAGTGTGATAAAGTACACATAAAACTGTTTCAGCATTTTCTCTGAGATGTCTTAAAAGCACCCCTGCATTTATAGGCAAGAAATACACAAAGTTTCATCTGTAGAGACTTCTACATTTGACAGTTTTGTTCCACTAAGGCCAAGTCCCAGGAAACTGAGTTACTATTACCGCTGGGGGCCTCAGAAAGACTCAAAACTAAAATAAGAGTTGCAACCACTGTTATCATTTTTTAAATAAGAAGTGTACTTAAAAATGATGGTTCCTATATTGCGATTTAGTTTTGTACTTCTAAATGTCCCCTTATGGAAATCCTTTCCTTTTCTCACCCATTATTTCCGCTGATCTTTTCTTTTTCTATTCTGTACCTCACCAGGAGAACCCCCAGCAGTTTCTTACAATACAAATCCAGCTTCAGGCAACAGGTACCCTCAGAAAGTGATGGGGGGTTGACAGTAAAACCAATGGCTTATGTATAGGATTCTTTCAGTCACTTATTCATTCGACAGGCATTCACAGAGCCCCCACCTGGGGCCACATGCTGGCTTAACAGCAAAGACAAAAATCAAAGTCTCTTTGACAAACCAAGTGTATTACTGGGCTTACTGGATTCCCCATTCACGGCCCTTTATGCAGACGCCACAGCGATAACGCGGGTTAGATTCCTGGCCCAGGGAAGCAGATTTCACAATCTGTCCAAGAGGCACCAGGATAGTGCCTCTTCCAGTCGCTGTGCTGTGACCGCGGACAACCCTTCCTCCTCCCCACTCCCGGCTGAGACATCACCGATATATGATCCAGCTCCTGGAACGACCAGCAGTTTCTGCGGAGCCCGAGCCCTCACGCGACTACCCAAAGAGGGTCGGTGCTCACCGAGCTCGCCTCACAGTGAGGGCCGCCAGGGCCGCAGTCCGTGCTTGGGTCCGACCTGCTCAGATATTGCCGGAGGCTGCGCGGCAGGCAATGCGATGTCCTAAACTGTGACAGGTACAGGGAAAGCCCAGACGGTCCCTGCTCCCTCCGTAGGCGGGGTCTGCGGCCCTTCAGCCCCGCCCCTGACCCCAGCCTGGGACCCGGCTCACCTCCGCTCCGCGGCCGTTGCCCTGGGGACACGCAGGACATACTGAAAACTTGCCTTTCCTCCCCAGGGCGCAGTTATGGCTCAGCTCCCAAAGCGCCGCCTTTGGGCAAGAGGAGCTAAGAGTCTCAAAGCATCCACCTAGCACTGTTCATTCTGGAAGGGCATCTTGATCTCACTGGGTCTCCCTACTGGGGAGAACTGGAATTGCTCCAGACTGTCCACAGCTCTGATTCCTTTCTTTTGGGCTTACACAAATTTGGATCTAATATTAGTTGTTGTGTTAAGTTAGGGAATTGGGTCATGTATTAACCATTTTTGCCTTAATCTTTGCTGCCTTTGCCCCGTCATCAAAATGTAACTGTAAGACTTCAACTAGAGATATGAAGGAAGCTGATCTGGATAGGACTAAGGTAGATCAGAATAAAGAGTAAAGGACGATATCGTCAATATTTTAAAACTTCAAGTTCTATGTGAGGCCAAGGAGAGAGATGTTTCTTTGGTGCAGAATTTATATTTTGGGTAGTGTATTACTTAATTTAACTTGTATGGTTGGTTTGGTTGGACACAATAAGTACATGGAATCTTGACTAGGGCGTGAGATTTTGTTGGTTTGTCCAAGTGAGCGTGAGGCCCTGATATATCCCAGGGTAATTTGGGCAGTGAATAAAGTATTTGCAAGCCCCCCTTGGGGGACTAGGGAGAAAGGAGGAAATATTCAGCCTCCCCATTTGAGAATTTCTGATATTCTTGCAAGCAGGCGGAACAACCAAATCAATAGCCCTCGATTTTGGGGAAACTTATTCCTACAAAGGATAGGCTAAGCCTACTTAAAATTGTGCTTAAAGTTCACCCCCAGAGAACCTGTTTTGTTGCTCAGATGTGGCCTCTCTCTCTCTAAGCCAACTCAGCAGATGAACTTGCTGTCCTCCCTCCTATGTGGGACATAACTCCCAGGGGTGTAAATCTCCCTGGCACGTGGGACCTAACTCCTGGGGATGAGCTGGGACCTGTCATCATGGGATTGAGAAAGACTTCTTGACCAAAAGGGGGAAGAGAAATGAGACAAAATAAAGTTTCAGTGGCTGAGAGATTTCAAACAGAGTCCAGAGTTTACCCTGGAGATTATTCTTATGCATTATAGAGATATCCCATTTTAGTTTATGGTGTATTGGAATGGCTGGAGGGAAGTACCTGAAACTGTTGAGCTGTATTCTAGTAGCCTTGATTCTTGAAGACGATGGTATAAAGATATAACATTTACAATGTGACTGTGTGATAGTGAAAACCATGTGTCTGATGTTCCTTTTATCCAGGGTATGGATAGATGAGTAAAAAAATAAGGATCAAAAATAAGTAATAGGGAGGATAAGGGATAAAATACATTTGGTAGGTGGAAATACGAGTGGTCAATGAGAGGGAGGGGTAAGAGGTATGGGATGTATGAGGTTTTTCTTTTTCTTTCTTTTTCTGGAGTTTTAAAAAATGACCATGGTGATAAATAAACAATCGTGTGATGATACTGTGAGCCATTAATTGTACACCATGTATGGACTGTATGTGTGCGAAGATGTGTCAATAAAAATATTTTTTTGAAAATGTAACTGTCCGAGTCAATTCACTACTCCAACCACCTCTGGAGCACCTACTCACAATGGTGGTTTTTAATGTTTCATAAAGGATTTTCAGAAACATTGGGCTCAAAGCAACTTGTGCTGGTTTGAATCTATTATGTACCCCAGAAAAGCCATGTTTTAATTCTGATCCAATCTTGTAGGAGCAGCTGTTTTTTTTAATCCTGATTCAATACTGTAGGTTGGAAATCTTTTGATTAGGTTTTCTCCAGGGAGATGTGACACACTCAGTTTTGTGTATTAACTTTGATTAGCTGGAGATGTGACTCCACCCATTCCAGGTGGGTCTTGATTAGCTTACTGGTATCCTTTAAAAGAGGAAATCATTTTGGAGAGAGCTCAGAGCAGACCGAGCCTACAGAAATGACAGATGCCTCAGAGCCAACAGAAACTTCATAGCAGAGCTGACACAGATGTGAACCTGTGGAGAACAGAGACACAGATGTTTGGAGATGCTTAGAGCTCAGCAGACATCGCTGTGAGATGTTAAGCAAGCCAGAACCAACAAAGATGTTTCTAATCCATGGACCTTCTTGAATTAAGTTAACCTCTTGTTGGTTCCTTAATTTGTTGCCTTAGAACTGTAAACTTGTAACTTATTAAATTCCCCTTTAAAAAGCCATTTTAGTTCTGGTATATCACATTCTGACAGCTAGCAAACTAACACGCAACTCTTTTAGTTTCCCCATATGAGGAACTTAATGGAAAGGGGTGGGAGGCACATCTTTGTCTTGCTCTGAGTGAGATGACATTTTAAGCAACTGCTTTATAAATGCTAGACGGTGGTACTGGCCACGGGAAGGTTTACAATAACCAGATTAGAGTGATCAAGATTCATTCTCCACAATCTAATTGAAATAACCCTCACAAGAAAGGTAGGATGATCAACAGGACTTCTGTGCTTTTCTGGGCTTATTCCTAGTACGTTTTTGTAAAAACTGAACAATTAGTTTTTCTTTTATTTTTCTGTAACAGCTTTATTGAGATGTAATTCACATACCATACAATTCACCTGTTTAAAGTGCACAATTCAGTGGTTTTTACTAGAGTCATGGAGCTGTACTACTACATCACAGTCATTTTAGAACATTTAAACTACCCTCCAAATGAGACTGCAGACCCTAAGGTGATCCCCTCCTATCCATCCCCTATCCCAAGCCAATATCGCTTCCTGAACTGAAGTTATCACTTCAATTTCTTCTCTCTTTTCTGACCCTTTCCTGTCTTGGCCATTAACTTCCAATTCTTTGAATGTGACTGCAACTTGGCCTTCCGCAGTGTGTCATGAATATTCTTTTTTTGCTCAGGGTAAGCATGTTGCTGGAGCCTCAGCTAAACCTCTATTTTCAGGGCATCCGTACTCAAATTAAAATGTTGGCACCACTTCTGCAAAGTGTCCTGGTGTACCTTATTAATTGGAGGCAAAATGGTTGGCAAGGGAAGCACTGGGACTTTAGGTTTTGAGCAAGTTTTGAATTGTTCATCTATTTGAGGAAGAGGAACTTTATAAATTTTCCTAGACTTCTTTGGTTAAACTTCTGCAGTAGAAGTACTTGGTTCCATTCATTAGATGCTCCTCTTGAGGTTCTTCTTTTATTAGAACTAAAGTGATTATCATATGTTCCACCTTTAATTCCTCCTCAAAGACATTCTTTTAGCTGCTGTCATAATTTCAGTATGCCATTTCCAGGAACACACAGGTGAAGGCAATGTCCACCAATATGTTTTGATATCTGCTTAATATACTCTGGAATGTATCCAGGCATTACATTAAGCTATACAGGATTAAAGGTCTTCATTCTTATTCTGGGCTCCTTGTGTTTGGATAGTTTAAATGATCTATCCAGACCTGTTGAGTAAGATATGTGCTACAGAAAATTAAGGTTCTGGAGAAAATAAACCTTTCTTCCTTTGGTCTCAAAGAGTAGATGAAGTTCTAAAATACAATGTTTTTCTCACCTCTGTATTCTAAATTACCTTACAGTTAATTTTTATATATGGTGTAAGGTAAGGGTCCACCTTCATTTGTTTGCATGTGGCTATCCAGTTGTCTCAGCACAATTTGTTGAAAAGATTGTTTACCCCATTGAACGATTTTGGCACCTTTGTCAAAAATCGGTTGACTATAGATGTTATCTGAAGGGTTATCTGAACTCAAAATTATATTCCATTAATCTTCACTTTTATCCTTTTGCCAGTACCACCCTGTTTTGATTACTTTGGCTTTGTAGGAGGTTTTAAAATAGAAAAGCTGAGACTTCCTGATTCATTTTTCTTTTCCAGGATTGTTTTGGCTATTCTGGGTCCCTGGCAGTTACATATGAATTTTAGAATCAGCTTGTCAATTTCAACAAAAGTGAGCTGGAATTTTGATAGAGTTTGCACTGGATCAATTGATCAATTTGGGGAATATTGTTATCTTAACAATGCAAATACTTCCAATTAATGAACATAGAATGTTTTCCATTTACTTAGATCTTTAATTTCTTTCAACAATGTTTTGTAGGTCTCAGAATAGAAGTTTAGATTTTCTCTTGTTAAATTTATTCCTAAGGATTTCATTCTCTTTGATTCCCCTTGTAAATGGAATTATTATTCAACTTAATCTTTTGATTGTTCATTGCAATTATATAGAACTTTGCTGAACTTGTTTATTACTTCCAGTTATTAGGGGTTCCTCAGGCTTATCCATTTATAAGATCATGTTATCTGAGAATATAGATGGTTTTAATTCCTTCCTTCCCAACCAGGATGACTTTCATTTCTTTTTCTTGCTGTGCCAGTTTGAAAGGATTTATGTACCCTAGAAAAGCAATCAATCTTATGAGAGCAACGGTTTCTTCTAATCTCTATTCAGTACTGTAGGTTGGAAACCAACCAGGTTATCTTCACGGAGATATGGCTCAATCAATTGTGGGTATTAAACTTGATTAGATGGAGACGTGCCTTCATCCATTCTACGTGAGTCTTGACTAGTTTACTGGAATCTTATAAAAGAGGAGGCATTTTTGGAGAGAGTCCCTTTTGAGAATGAGGCGAGAGCCACAGAACCATAACAGAATGACCAGAGAACCACAGAGTCCACCAGCCAGCGACATTTGGAGATGAAGAAGGAGTATGCCGCTGGGGAGCTTCATGAAGCAAGAGGCCTAGAGAGGAAGCTAGAAGATATTGCCATGTTCACCATGTGCTTTTCCAGATGAGAGAGAAACCCTGAACCTCATCGGCTTTCTTGAACCAAAGTATCTTTTCCTGGATACCTTAGATCAGACATTTTTATAGACTTGCTTTAATTTGGACATTTCCATTTCCTTAGAACTGTAAACTAGCAACTTATTAAATTCCCCCCTTTAAAAGCTGTTCCATTTCTGATATATTGCATTCTGGCAGCTAGCAAACTAGAACACTTGCTTAAGAGCTCTGTCTAGAACCTCCAAGACAATGTTGAATAGAAGTGGTGAGCGCAGACATCCTTGTCTGTCCTGATCTCAGGGAGAAAGTACCCAGTCTTTCACCATTAAGTAGGAGATTAGATGTGGATTATTCATTGTTGCCCTATATCAGGTTCAGGAAGTTCCCTTCTATTCCTAGTTTTTCTCATGAAAGGGTGTTGGATATTTTCAATTTTTTTTTTGTACTGAAATGATCATGTGACTTTTGCTTTGTTTGTATCCTATTGATTTAATATTACATTAATTGGTTTTTATATGTTAAACCAACATTGCTTTTTTTGGATACATCCCATTTGGTCATATAATTCTTTTTATATGTCAGATTTGGTTTGCTAGTATTTTGTTGAGGATTTTTGCACTTATAGCCAAATTTTTTTGCTTTTTTTTCTTGTGATATCTTTGTTTAGTTTGGTATCCTGGTAATATCAGCCTCAATGAATGAGCTGGAAAGTATTTACCCCTCTCTTTTTTTTGGAAAAATTTGTGAATAGTTTATAATTAATTCTTCATTAAATGTTTGATAGAATTTGGCACTGAAACCATCTGTCCTCCTGGGCTTTTCTTTGTGAATAGTTTTTTTTTTTTTAAGTATTATTACTTAAATAATTTATTAATCATTTATTATGGGTCTATTCATATTGTCTGTCTCTTCATAAGTCAGTTTCAGTAATTTGTATCTAAATTTCTTAATTTCTTATGTCATGTAATTTGTTGGTGTACAATTATTCTTCGGATCCCTTTATGATCCTTTTCATTTATGTAAGGTAAGAAGTAACTTCTCTTTCATTTCTGATTCTAGAAATGTAAGTCACCTCTCTTTCATATTTAGTCAGTCTAGATCAGGTTTTACAATTTTGTTAATTTTTTTCAAAGAAGCAATTTTTGGTTTCATCATTTTTCTCTATTGTTGTTCTATTCTCTATTAATTACTTTTTATTAAAGCTTTTATTGTGGTTATATATATGTATATACACACACACAGAACATACATTTTTCCATTTTAACAACTTTCAAGTATACAATTTATTGATATTAAATGCATTCACAATGGTGTACTACCATTATCACCATACAAGCTTTTCACCACCCTAAATAGAAACTCTGTACCATGAGTATTAACTCCTCATACCCTCCCATCTCTTTCTCTTATGCCTGGCAACCCTTAATCTATTGTGTCTCCACAAATTTGGACATTCCAGTTATTTCATGTTAAGTGAGAGCATACAATATTTGTCTTCAACATGATGTTTTCAAGGTTCATCCATGTTGTCACCTGTATCAGAATTTCATTCCTTTTTATGATGGAATAATGTTGCATTGTACATATATACCATATTTGTTTATCCATTCATCTTCTTATGGATACTTGGGTTGCTTCCACCATTGGTTATTGTGAATAATGCTGCTATGAACATTTGTACAAAATATGTTTGAGTCCCTGCTCTCAGTTCCAGTAGACATATTCCTGGAAGTGGGATTGCTAGGTCATATGCGAATTCTATATTTAACTTTTTGAGGAGCCATCAAATTGTCTCCCCAGACAATTTGTACCATTTTCCATTCCCACTGTGCCAGTTTGAAAGCATTATGTACCCCAGAAAAGCCATGTTTTAATCCTGATCCTATCTTATGGGAGGAGCCATTTCTTTTAATCCTGACTCAACACTGTAGGGCAGGAACTTTTGATTAGATTATCTTCACAGAGATGTAGCTCCACCCATTCCACGTGGGTCTTGATTAGTTTACTGGAGTCATTAAGAGGGGAAATATTTTGGAGAAACCTCAGAAATGACAGAGCTGAGACAGATGCTGACAGAATAAGCAGATATAGATGCATGGAGAACAGGTGTTTCAGAAAACAGAGACATGGATGTTCGGAGGTGCTTGGAGCCCAGCAGATGTTGCCTTGAGCCTTCCCATGAGATGTTAAGCAAGCCAGAACTTGGAGAGAGCCAAGGGAAGCCAAGAGATGAAAGCCAGCCCCAGAGACACAAAATGAGGAACCCCCAAAGGAACACTGGCCGAAAGCAAGGCACCCAGGAGCAAGGGACCAGCAGATGCTAGACACATGACTACCCAGCTGACAGAGGTGTTCCAGATGGCATTAGACTTTATTGAGTGAAGATAACCTTTTGTTATGCCTTAATTTGGACACTTTCATGGCTTTAGAACTGTAAGCTTGTAACATTAAATTCCCTTTATAAAAACTGTTCCATTTCTGGTATATTGCACTCTGGCAGCTTACAAACTAAAATATCCACTAACTATGAATGTGTGTTCTTATTTCTCCACATCCTCTTTAATCCTTGTTATTTTCTGGTTTTAAAGCAGTTTTATTGAGATATTTCACATACCATACAATCCATCCAGAGTGTACAATTATTGGTTCATAGTATTATTACATAGTTTGCATTATCACCACAATCAATTTCAGAACATTTTAGAAAATGTTCTAAAAGAATTCTTTCAGTAGCCATTATACTAAATATAAAGTAGTATGTAACTATTGTTTTGATTTGCATTCCCCTAATGGTTAATGATGTTGAGCATCTTTTCATGGCTTATTGGCCATTTGTATACCTGCTTTGGAGAAATGTCTTTTCACACCCTTTCCCCAATATTTAATTGGGTTGTCTTTCTGTTGTCTCTTTGTTGGTCCTGCTCCTCAACATG
>PVIY010050981.1:0-15918 GCA_004026745.1 Myrmecophaga tridactyla
TGTTTCTTGATGATGACTGAACAATGATATAGCTTTCACAATGAGACTCTGCGAATGTGGAAACCTTGTGTCTGATGCTCCTTTCAGCTACTATATCAACAAAAGAGTAGAACATATGGAATAAAAATAAATAATAGGGGGAACAGGTGAAAAAATAAATTTAGTTTGAAATGCTAGTGATGGATGGAAGCAAGGGGTATGGGGTATGGTATGTATAATCTTTTTTTCTCTATTATCGTTTTATTTCTTTTTCTGATGTCTTTTTATTTCTTTCTCTGAATCGATGCAAATGTTCTAAAAAATGATGAATATGCAACTATATGATAATATTAGGAATTACTGATTGTATACGTAGAATGGAATGATATATTAATGTTCTTTTGTTAAGTTTTTTAATTAATAAAAAAGTTTAAAAAAAAAAAAAAAAAAAGGTCTCAGCCAACCCGACAGGGAGCTCTGGAGTTGGGATAACACTTTCAGAGCTGTCCTGAATTGAGACAAGTATGCTGACTTTTATAACCCAGCAATGACCTAGCATTGGTGTGGTCTGTCACTGGAGAAGGGACTGAAAGCTGTCAATTCTCAACATTCACAGCAGCTAAGGGGATGGGTGTCTCTGTCTTGATGAGGGTAACTGGCCATTGTACTCCATCCTTTACTCCTTCCATTATAAAGTTCATAGAGATGCTTGATAAAGCATAACAAACATCCTTAACATCCATAGTGAGACTTTTGTTATGTACCTGGTTGCATATGTTGGCATCTTTCTCTTTCTCCACATGAAAATCATAGAAAAAGCAACAAGGGGGAGTACCTCACAAACTCCACTTTCAGTGAAATTAGGAGATGGGTATATTTTATATACCTGAACATGCATATAAAGTTTCCCCAAAGCAATTGAGATCTGATGGAAACCTCAAAGGAAGTAATGAAAAGAAGTATAGAGACTGATGAAAGCAAGAAAGTTCTTGCAGAAATCTACTTCTAAATGATAGCTCACTCTTTAATGTAAAAGCTTTATCCCTTGTTTGCCAAAACAGGGTGGGGACTGGTGAAAGTAGGGTCGAAATCAGGAAAAGTTTATGGGAGAAAGTGAATAGAAGTATGGAGGATGGTAAAAGCACTCAGCGGCAGCAGATTTCATAAAGTCCCAGGACAAATGCACTTCCTAAAGGTGAAAGGCTCACTTTGAAATGCAAAGCCAATATTTCTTGTTTGAAAAAAATGAGTTGGCAGTTGGGCTAGTGGCAGAAATCCTGGATGCAACTGAGAATCACATTTAATAGTACAAAGGAAAACAATAAGAAAGTTATATTATTGACCAAAATTGAGTGATAAAAGAGGAAAGCTAGGAAACAGATAGAGAAAACAGGTTAATTTTATCATTGCTTATAGGAGAAACTTATTAAAGAACTAATGGACTTTATATCAAGGTATAATTATAGAGATTGTCACTAGAAAAAACAATAAATCTCTCCAGATAACAAAAGAATGATATAGAAAAGTCACTACCATATAGCAAAGACATTAACTGATCCCACAAGAATATTTGAAGCTGGGATTGCCTTTTAGAGTTATCCTGATATGATGTTCTTAGCAAAGTGAATGGCAGGCCCTTCCTGTGGGAGATTATCTGTCTTCTCATATATATATATATATATATATACACATTTTTAAAAATACAGGAATTGTAAATAAGTGACCTATAATCAGAGTTGAGGAAACAGACCTACAGATGATCCAAACATAGGAATAAGCAGACAAAAACTTTAAAATAACTCACAAATTTGTTAAATGCATTGGAGGATAAATGAGTGAGCAGATAGAGAATTCAGCAAAGAAGCAGAAACTTCAAAATAGAACAGGGGAGTTCTGTAACTGAAAAATGCAATAACTGAAATGCAGAACTCATAGAATAGACAGAAAGCCAATTGGACACAGCAGAAAAAAAGTCGATAGAAATGATCTAAACTGAAACAGAGAGAGAGAAAAAATAAAGCAGTGTCAGATTCCCATAGAAAAATCTTAAATGGTCTAACACATGCATAAATTGGAGTCTCAGAATATGAGAAGAGAGAAAATGGGGAAAAAATAAATATTTGAAGAGATTATGTTCACAAATTTCCCAAACTGATGGAAGACATTCAACCCACAGATTCATAAATTTCAGCAAATTCCAGGGGATAAATATATAGAAAACTCTATCTAGACACATTATAGACAAACAGCTGAAAACTAAAAGTATAAAGAAAATATTAAAACAGTTTGAAGAAAAAGGCACAATACCATCTCATCAGAAAAAATAGAATTCAGAAAACATTTAAATTAAAATATTTAAAGTACAGAAAAAAGTGTCAATTTAGAATTCTGTATCAAGTAAAGATATCCTTCATAACTGAAGGTTAACTAATGACATTTTTAGATTAACACACTGCAAAAACAACACAAACATTTTCAGATTGGAGAAAAATTATTCTAGATAGAATTCCAGATCTGCAGAAAGGAATGGAGAGCACTGGAAAGAATAAATATATGGGGGAATTTTTTTTTATTTTAAATCCATTCAAAATGCTGTTATAATGAAATTTATTGGTGAGTTTATAACATATATAAAGCAAAATATAGCACAAATGCAGCATAAATAGAATTATATTATTGTAAAGTCCTTAGATTGTTTGTGATGTGGTATCATATTAATTTAAGGTAGACTACAATGTTAAAATTGCATTTTGTGGTCCCTAGATTAATTAAAAAATAATTCATGTATGTAACAATCAAACAGAGTAAATATAATTCAATACTAAAGAAATGCTAGATTATGTATTTTAAAAAAAGGCAGAAACGCAGAACTAAAGAGCCAGAGGAGTCTGGCCACTTACATCCTCTTAGGAGGTACTCAGCTATGACTGACTGGTGTGGGAATATAAAAGCTCAGCACCCTTGCATTGAGTCAGGACAAAGTATGAGGTATCATATATATTCCAAGAGCTTCCCTGTGGGGGAAGCTGAACCTGGGACTTTACCTCAAATCATACCCTTGCTTGGTTCTTGCTTCTTCTTTGTCTTGGTTCCTTACTAGTTTTCCTGGGAGCACTTGCCTTACAAATTACTTGCACACAACTCTTTCTCTGAGGGTCTGCTTTTGAGGAACCCAACATAAGACATATGTGAACAGAAAGTTATTAAAAAAGAAAATGTAAATGGCATTTAAATACATTAAAAGATGCTCAACTTATAATAACAGATACTAAGCTAAAGCTACATCAAAAAATAGTACCATTTTTCTATAATCAAATGTGTCTGTGGAGACTCACATTGTTGGTGGGAGTGAAAAATTGGTACAACCTCTAGGGAAGGCAATTTAGTAATATCTGTCAAAATCACAAATGCCTATATCCTTTGACTCAATAATTTAAATTTTGGGGAATTTATCCTACAGCTATGTACTTACATACCTGGTAAACAATCTATGCACAAAGTATTCTTTGCAACACCATTTGTAATTCAAAAGAAAAATTGTGAGTATATTTAATGTAGGGAACTGAATAAATAAGTGATGTTCAAACCAAACAATATAATATGATGTAGCTGTATAAAAATGAGGAAATACCCCAAGTACAAGTAGGGAAAGATCTCTAAAATATATTAAATAAAAATACTAACTTACAGGATATGTGTATGGTATGCTATCTTTTGAGTTAAAGAGAGTAGATAATTAGAATGCTTTTGTATTTTATTGTACAGTAATAAGGAAAAATCTGGAAAGATATACAAAGAACTAATATTGGTGCCTGTGGGTTTTTGGAGTGTGCATATGCATGTTAGGAACTGGAAGAATGAAGAACTAACATAGTGGAGAGAATTCTCACTGCTTAACTTGACCATTTTTGAGGCCTCTGAAGGTTATTCCCTTTTCAAAATTTAAATTAAAATGCATAGATGAGTCTACAGGAAATTCTTCAATGCCAAAAATGAAGAGGAAAACAAACAACAGAGTAAGTGGGAGCTGGAAATTTGTCTGTTTTGGAGGTGGGGTGGGAACTTTACCAATCTTTATAACTAAGGGCTTGGGTAAATGATTACATGATAAGAGAAAATAAGATCTTTAAACCAAAAAAAAATGCAGGGAGTAGAAACGGAAATCTGCATTAAGTTGAAATCCTTACAAGGTTTCCTGTTAAGCCAAAAGGCAGACAAATGAAAAGTTAGCTACAAGCCCAGGCATATGATAAGGGGAGTTGAATATTTCAGTGTTGGTACTAGGTGTGCTCTCTGGAGAACTCATAACTATCAGTCAACCTCACTTTGGTTTAGGTTTCAGATATGCACCCCTACGAATTGGTTTAAAAAAAAAAAGACAAAAATGCTCATTATCACCATTATTATCCAACATTGTACTGGAGTCAAGAGAAGAAAATACACATAAAAACTGAAAAGAAGTGTGTGGGTGGGGATCCTAATTGCATTAGATATGATTTTATAGCTAGAAGCCCAAGAAAATCAACAGGAAAAGCATTCCATATAGAATACTTCCATATATAATAATGTATAGAAATAGTTTTTATATACACAAAAAAACAACAAGTGGTTTGAAGAATAAAAGAAAAAAATCTTGAAAAATAGAAAAAGACAAATAACTGGAAAGACATCCTATGGAATATAATGGGTTTATCTTGCCAGTAGGAACACAGAGATTATCTGGTTGGGTTGGAACCATTAAAAATAACAAAACCTGAGAAACAAAAGCCAAATTCAGCTATAAACTGTGTTTAAGAGACACAACAAAAGAACCCAGAATGTTTGAAAGTCAAAGAATGAGAAAATATTCTAGGCAAATATGAATCAGGAGAAAGCTAGTGTTTTTTAGTTTTCCAGGCTGCTGTGACAAATACCACACAAATTGGCATAAACAAAGGAGTTTCTTGGCTCATGGTTTTGAGCTTGGGGGATGTCCCAAACCAAGACATTAGTAAGGCAATGCTTTTTCCCCAAGGTCTGTAATGTTCTGGTGCTTGCTGGTGGTGATTCTTGGTATTCCTTGGTTTGTGTCCCTGCCTTGCCTCACCTGGTGATGCCTTCTCCTTTCTCTTCTAAAATCCCTCGGCTTCTAACTTCTGGCTCCTCCTTGCGGCTTTCTCTGATTATGTCCGAATTTCTTCTATTTATAAGGACTCCATTAATCCAGATTAAGGTGCATTAAACACCTTACCTAAAAACATATTCAAGAGATCTTGTTTACAATGGGTTCATACCCACAGGAATGTGGATTAAGATAAAGAACGGATTACATTATTCAGGTGACCACGGCTATTGTAGTGTATTAAGATGAAACAAACTAAATTCAAGAAAAAGCATTATAAAGGATCAATAGGGCCCTATTTATTAAAAGAACAATTTGCAAGAAAGGTAGGACAACAAAACACACAAAAATAAAAGTTGATAGAATCACAATAATAGTGGAAAATCATACATATCTCTCAGTAATTTATTTATCAAGTAGAAAAAAAGTACTAAGGATTTGGAACATTTGAATAATATAGTTAGGAAACTTCATCTAAAAGGTATCAGTATAACTTTCAAAGATGATGTTTGCAAGCATTCACAGTGTATTTAAAAATTACCCACATTTTAGGGCATAAAGCTAGACTCAACAAATTCCAAAAATCAGCAATATATATAGTCTATATATTGTGATTAGAGAAATATTAGCTACCATTTTCTAATAATATGTATTAATTTAAGAAAACAAAATGTATATATATGGAAATATAAAAAATACTACACTTGAATAGAATAGAAAAAACAGAGTATTAAAAATACTAGATTAGATATATAAGAAAGCAGGAATGGAGAACTAAAGAAAGCCATATCTGTGGAAAATCATGATAACTTTAAATAAGTCTTTTATTGTCCTGAAGGCACCGGTGTTTTTCTGATGGCATGACCCACATCCTGTTGGCTGTTTGTCACTGTCCCTCAGCACAGCTGCAGATCCATAAATACTTCTTTAATCAATAAATGAATCAGCGAGTTAGTAAATTAATACATAAAATGAAGAGCTTAGTCTAAAGCTATGATATCAGTTGCATAACTTCCAGATACCACGTTCTGTGATACATAATGCTATGCAAATATTTCTCATTTATCCTCACAGATTGACATTGATAAAATGCATTTTATAATAAAGCCAGAAGATGGCAATAGAGTAGCATAAATCTAAACACTAGGGGACTTTTTGTAGTTTTCTGTAACCTTTGTCTTTCAATATACTTGTACTGACTAGTTCTCTAACCTTTTGTCTCCCAATTCCAGCAAGTATCTTATGCTAGTGGACTGAAATGCGTGCTTTTATTAAAAAAGAAAGAGAGGACGGAAGGGAGGGAGGATGGAAGGAAGAAAGGAAGGAATTTTTCCTCCTTGTCTGAATGACAGATGCCCCCCCCACCCCAAGATTTCCTTCTCCACCCCAAACCCTCCTACTTCCTTTAGGATGTTGCCCCTTCAAGTATCCCATCTCTTGTCTTGAATATTCAGTAGAGCATCAACACGTTTTTGAGTGTCTTTTCTGTGTCATGTGCTAGGGTTACGAAGGAAAATGTGACAATCAAGGAGTCCAGCCAAGTGTGGGAGACAGAAATGTAGACTGAATTAATGTGGTGTGATTTGAGCAACGAGTATGTAACGAATATAAAAGGAAGACATTTGCCAATTTTTCTGCACCTAATTCCTCTTATGTGAAAAATGTCGCTTCTGCTCTTCTCAAACAACAATCATCTTCCCTTGATTTGTAAATTAATTGTCCTTTTCTCTGCATTTTCTTTCACTGCTGGGTTTCTTGAAAGAGTAATTCACACTCCATGCCTTCAGTTCTCCAAACATTTCATAACTTTAATGCATTGTAGCATCCCTTTTTTGTTGTTGTGAAATTCTTTTTTTCTTTTTTCTTTATTAGAGAAGTTGTGGGTTTACAGAACAATCATGCTTAAAATATAGGAATCCCATATATCACCCTAATATTAGCACCTTCTATTGGTGTGGAACATTTGTTATAACTGATGATAGCACCTTTTTATAATGTAATGTTAACTATAGTCCATATTTTAACATAGGTTTCACCATTTGTGTTGTGCAGTTACATTGATTTTTGGAAAATTTTTATTGTTACCATATGTACAATCTAACATTTGCCCTTTTAATCATATTCAGATATATATTTCAGTACCACTGATTACATTTACAAAGTTGTGCTATCATCACCCTGCATTATCAAAACATTTCCATCTTTCTAAATAAGAACACTGTGTAATTTAAGCCTTAACTTCCCATTCCTTATCTCACACTGTCCCCTGGTAAACTATATTCTAGATTCTGATTCTATGAGTTTGCCTATTCTAATTATTTCAAGTGAGTGAAATCATATGGTATTTTGTCCTTTTGTGTCTGGCTTATTTTACCCAGCATGATATCTTCAAGGTAAATCCATGTTGTCACATGCATTAGGACATCATTCCTTTTTTATGACTGAAAAATATTTCATTGTATGTATATACCACATTTTATTTATCCATTCATTGGTGGAGGGACACTTGGGCTGCTTCTATCTTTTGGCAATTGTGAACAATGCCACTATGAACATCAGTGTACAAATATCTCTTCAAGTCCCCGCTTTCAATTGTTTTGGGTATATACTTAGAAGTATATATGATTTTGATTTAACATATGATTTTGCCAGATCATATGGTAATTCTATACTTAAATTTTGAGGAACTGCCAAATGTCTTCCACAGTGGCTGCACCATTTTACACTCTCACCAGCAATAAAGGAGTGTTCCTCTTTCTCTACATTCTCTCCAACACTTGTAACTTTCAATTTTTTAAATAGTAACCATTCAAGTGGGCATGAAATAGTATCTCATGATAGTTTGTGGATTTGCATTTCTCTAATGACTAATGATGTTGAGCATTTTTTCATGTGTTTATTGATCATTTGTATATCTTCTTTGGAGGAATGTCTTTTGCCCATTTTGAAATTGAGTTGTTTCTATTTTTGTTGTTAAGTTGAAGGATTTCTTTTATATATTCTGGAAATTAAACCTTTATCATATATGTGGTTTCCAAATAGTTTTCCCATTGCATATGTTGTCATTTTACTTTCATGATAAAGTACTTTCATGATCTTGAGGTAAGAAAAAGTTTTTAATTTTGATGATATCCACTCAATTTTTTCTTTTGTTGTTTGTGTTTTGGGTGTCAAATCTAGGAAATCATTGCTTAAGACAAGGTCCTGAAGAGGCTTATCTACATTTTCTTCTAGGAGTCTGAAAGTTCTAGCTCTTATATTTGGGTCTTTGATCCATTGTGAGTTGACTTTTGTAAAAGGTGTGAGGTAGTGGGCCTCATTTTTTTTTTGCAAATGAGGTCCCATTTTCCTAGTACCATTTGTTGAAGAGACTGTTCTTTCTCAATTGAGTGGTCTTTGCCCTCTTTTCAAAAATCAGTTGGCCATAAATATGAGGGTTGATTTCTGAGCTCTCAATTGGATTCTGTTGGTCTATAATTTCTGTTCTTGTGCCATTACCACGCTGGTTTGATTACTTTGGCTTTGTAATAAAGATTGGGAGTGTGTGTTCTCCAACTTCTTCTTTTTCAAGATGGCTTTGGCTATTCAGGGCCCCTTACCCTTCTGTATAAATTTGATGATTGTTTTTTCCGTTTCTTCGAAAATGTTGTTGGAATTTTAATTGGGGTTGTGTTTAATTTATAAATTGATTTGGGTTGGGTTTATATCTTAATGATATTTAGTCTTCTGATCCATGAATATAGAATGTCCTTCCACTTATTTAGGTCTTCTTTGGTTTCTTTTAGTAATGTTTTGTAGTTTTCTATGTACAAGTCCTATACATCCTTGTTTAGATTTATTCTTAGATATTTGTTTCTTTTAGTTGCTATTGTGAATGGGATTTTTTGTCATGATTTCTTCTTCCAATTGTTCATTGCTTGTCTATGGAACACTACTGATTTTTGGGTCTTGATGTTGTAACCTGCCACTTTGCTGAATTCACTTATTAGTTCTAGGAACCTTGTGGATTTTTCAGGATTTTCTGTAAATAGGATCATGTCATCTGCAAATAGTGAACATTTTACTCTTCTTTTCCAATTTGGATGCCTTTTATTTATTTTTCTTGCATTATAGCTCTGGCAAGAACTTCCAGCACAATGCTGAGTAACAGTGGCAACAATGGGCATCCTGGTCTTGTTTGTGATCTTATTGGGAACATTTTCAGTCTTTCACCATTAAGGAGGATGTTAGCGTTAGGCTTATCATATATGTCTTTTATCATGCTGAGGAAGTTTCCGTCTGTTCCTAATGTTCTAAGTGTTTTTATCAAGAAGGAGTACTAGATTTTGTCAAATTCCTTCATCACTTGAGATGATCAGATTTAAAAAAAAAATTCCTTCATTTTGTTGATGTGGTATACTACATTAATCTCTTTTCTTATGTTGAACCAACCTTACATACCAGGGATAAACCCCACTTGATCATGGTACATGATTCTTTTTGTATGCTGTTGGATTGGGTTTATTGGTATTTTGTTGAGGATTTTTGAATCTATATTCCTAAGAGTTATTGGCCTGTAGTTTTTTTTTTCTTGTGGTGTTTTTATCTGGCTTTGGTGAGAGGGTGATTTGACCTAATAGAATGAATTATGGAGTGTTCCCTTCCATTCAATTTTTTGGAAGAGTTTGAACAGAATTGAAGTTAAATCTTCTTGGAATGTTTGGTAGAATTCTCACGTGAAGACTTCTGGTTCTGGGCTTCTCTCTGTTGGGAGAGTTTTTATTTTTTATTTCAGTGGGGTCAGTTGTAATGTAATGCCTCCCATTTCTGACTTTTGTTATTTGTATCCTCTCTTTTTTTTTTTTCTCCTTTGCCAGTCTTGCTAAAGGTGTGTCAATTTTATTGATCTTTTCATAAAACCAACTGTGCTGGTTTGAAAGGAAGTACGCCCCCTAGAAAAGCCATGTTTTACTCAAAACATCATTTTGTAAAGGTAGAATAATCCCGGTTCAATACTGTATGTTTGAAACTGTGATTGGATCATCTCCCTGGATGATGTGATTTAGTCAAGAGTGGTTGTTAAACTGGATTAGGTGACTACATGTCTCCACCCATTTGGGTGGGTCTTGATTGGTTTATTGGAGTCCTATAAAAGAGGAAATATTTTGGAGAATGAGAGATTCAGAGAGAGCAGAGAATGCTGCAGCACTACGAAGCAGAGTCCACAAGCCAGCGACCTTTGGAGATGAAGAAGGAAAATGCCTCCCAGGGAGCTTCATGAAACAGGAAGCCAGGAGAGAAAGCTAGCAGATGATGCCATGTTCACCATGTGCCCTTCCAGCTGAGATAGAAGCCCTGACTGTGTTCACCTTGTGCCTTTCCAGATGAGAGAGAAACCCTGAACTTCATCAGCCTTCTTGAACCAAGGTATCTTTCCCCGATGCCTTTGATTGGACATTTCTATAGACTTGTTTTAATTGGGACATTTTCTCGGCCTTAGAACTAGCAACTAGCAACTTAATAAATCCCCTTTTATTAAAAGCCAATCCATCTCTGTTGTGTTGCATTCTGGCAGCTAGCAAATTAAAACACCAACTTTTCATTTTTTAAAATTATCTCTATTGTTTTTCTTCCATTTCATTTATCTCCACTCTGATCTTTGTGATGTCTTTTCTTCTACTTGCTTTGGATTTAGTTTGTTCTTTCTTTTCTAGTTCTTCCAGTTTTGATGTTAGGTTTTTGATTTGAAATCTTTCTTCTTTTTTAACATAAACATTTACAGCTCTAAAGTTCCCTCTCAGCACTACGCTTGCTACATTCCACACATTTTGCTATGTTGTATTTTCATTGTCATTCACTTCAAGAGATTTTCTAATTTCACTTGTGACTTCATCTTTAACCCATTGATTGTTTAATTTCCACATATTTGTGACTTTTCAATTTCACCCTCTGTAATTGATTTCTAGCTTCATTCTATTTGCGTTGTATGATCATACATTGTATGATTTCAATATTTTTGAATTTATTTAGACTTGTGCTGTGACCTAACATACAGTCTATCCTGGAGAATGATCCTTAGGGAACTCAAAAAGAAGGTATGTTCTGTTTTTTTGGGTGAATTGTTCTATATATGTCTGTTAGGACTAGTTAGTTTGGAGAATCATTCAGATCTTATATTTCCTTATTTATCTTCTACCCAGATGTTCTATTCATTATTGAGTGTGGTGTATTAAAGTCTCCTACTATTAATGTAGAACCATCAATTTCTCCCTTCAAATCATCAGTATTTGCTTTATATATTTGGGGGCTTGTTTCAGTTTGTTAAAGCTGCTGAAACTCAACATACCAGAAATGGTGTGGCTTTTAAAAAGGGAATTTATTAAGTTGCCAGTTTACAGTTCTAAGTCTATTAAAAAATGTTCAAACTAAGGTATCCAGGGAAAGATACCTTGATTCAAGAAAGGCCAATGGGTCCAGAACACCTCTGTTAGCTGGGAAGGCATGTGGCTGGCATCTGCTGGGGTCTTTTGCTTCTCATTTCAAACAGCTTCCCTAGGGGTGTTTTCTTCCTTCATCTCCAAAAGTCTCTGGCTGTGTGGACTCTGAAGCTTTTTACAGAATGGTTCTCTCTTAAAGAACTCCAGTAGTTGGATTAAGACCCACCTTAAATGAGTAGATACATCTCTATGGAAACCACCTAATCAAAAGGTCCCACCCATAATTGGGTGGGTCACATCTCTAAGGAAACAACTTAATCAGAGAATCCCACCCAAAATATTGAGTCAGGATTAAAGAACATGACTTTTCTGTGGTATACAGCAGTTTCAAGCCAACACAGGGCTCTGCTATTAGGTGCACATATATTTATAATAGTTACATCTTCTTGTTGGATTATTCTCTTTAAAAAGACTGCCTTTGTCCCGCATAACTGTTTTTGACCTAAGTCTATTTTATTTAATATTACTAGATCTACTCCAGCTCACTTTTGGTTATCACTTGTGGTATATTTTTCCATCCTTTCACTCTTTTTTTCCATCCTTTTACTTTTAACCTACTGTATCTTTGAATTTAAAATGAATCTTGTGCAGACAACACAGAGTTGGGTCATGCATTTTTATCCATTCCACCAATCTCTGCCTTTTGACTGGGGAGTTTAACCCATTAACATTTAAAGTCACTACTGATAATGCAGGACTTTCTTCTCCATTTTGCATATTTAAGCTTTGTAAGTCTTATATCTTTTTTACCTTTCAATTATGCTGTTAATGCCTACTTTTATATTTATTTGATTTTTTGGTGCGTTTTTACCATATTGAATACTTTCTCTTTTCTATCTGAATATATTTTTCATCTATTTTCCTTGTGATTGCCAAGAGGTTAAAATTTAACATCCTAAATATATAAAAATCATATTTGGTTTGATTAACTTAACTTCAATAGCATGCACATATACTTTTCCTATACTCTTCTGTCCCCATACATTTTTTAATACTTGTTACCACTCATATCTTTGTGATTGTATATCCAAAACCATGTATTTATCTTTACTTTTTATGCATTTGCATTTTACCACCTGTAGGAAGTAAGAAGTGGATTTACATACCAAGCAATACACTACACTAGGACTGGCATTTATAATTACCCAAATGGTTATTTTTGAACCACTGTCTAGTGTCCTTTCCTCTCAGTCTGAAGAATTTCCTTTAGCATTGCTTGTAGAGTAGGTGCAGTGGTAATGAAGTCCCTCAGCTTTTGTTTATCTGGGAATGTCCTGACCTCTCCTTCATTGCTGAAAGAAAGCTTTGCTGGATATGAAATTCTTGGTTGGTAGTTGTTTTCTTTCAGCACTTAAAGCATTTCAATCCACTGCCATCTTGGCTGCATGGTTTCTGATGAGAAATCAGCAATCAATCTAATTGGGACTCCCTTGTACATAATGTAGGGCTTTTCTCTTGAAGCTTTCAGAATCCTCTCTTTTTCCTTTGCTTCTATAGTGTGATTAATATATGATGGGGTATATTCTTTATGTCTATTCTCTTTGGTGTTCTCTGGACTTCTTGAAGGTTCATATTTACAACTTTTGCTATGTTTGGGAAGTATTCTGTAATCATTTCTTTGATATTCTTTTGGACTCTTCCTTTCTTTCTTCTTCTGAGACTCTCATTATACATGTATTAGTACACTTAGTTGTGTCTTACGCTGTTTTTGATTTTTATAATTTTTTTGTCTTTCTGCTCATCAGCTTAATTCATTTCAAGTGTCTTATCTTTGAGTTCACTGATCCTTTCTCCTCCCACCTCCACCCTGCTCTTGAAATGGTCTTTGGATGTTTTCATTTCATTTACTGTGGTCTTTAACTTCAGGAGTTCTGTTTTGCTCCTTTTTAAAATTTCTATCTCTTTACTATGATTTTCATATTCTTATTCATTGTTTTCCTGATATACTTTATTTCTTTCTCTGTATCTTCCTTCATTTCCTAATATTCCATTATGTATATATATATACACACAATGTGTGTGTATATATATATATATACACATATATATACACACAATGTGTATATATATATACACATATATATACACTACATTTTGTTATTTTGTTTATCCACTCCTCTGCTGACGTATAGTATCTGTTTTTTCTGCCAGCGTTTTCTGACTCATCAATAACCTTCTTTTTGACAATCTGACTTCATAGTATAAAATGCATTGCACTCTCAATTCTCCTCAACCTTTCTGAGAACTCTTTATCTGTTCCCTAATGAGCTTCTTTTTACACATTAAGTAGGTACTCTTAAATATTCTGATCTCAAACTTCTGTCCTTTTTCTGTGCATACATATCTTTGGAGAGATCATCAAACTATTACTTCCATCTGGAAAAATAAACTAAATACAGGTTTCAAGCATAATAAACCATTAGCACCTTGAAGGTAGGAACAGTTGCCAAATATACTTAACATTGGAATTTTAAAGCATTCAATAAATGTTAGATCAGTTCACTTCAGCAATATTTCATGTTTCAATTCTGTATTTCTAATTGCTTGTTGTCTACATGCTCTCAAAAATTTAATTTGGCTTAATCTGATCTATTCACCTATTTTCTTGAATTAATCCATTCACCTTTTCAACAAATACTGACTGAATGACCATCAGCCTCCAGGCACCATGTAACCTTTAGGGATACGTTGGTATGCAAAGATAATGTGGTTTCCATTCTCATGGAGTTGATACGCTAGGTGTGTGTGTGGGGGTGGTTCTTGATTTATCATATTGCTGCCCCATGCTACAAAATTAAAATACTAACTGATTTCTTTCCTTTTATTCACCAAGTTCTTAATAGTTTACCTTTCCAATGTCTCTGGTGCAGGTGTCTCATTGTGATAGACTCCCAATTGCTTTTCAATTTTCTTGTTCTAAAAATATTCCTAGAGTCCCACTTGGAGCACTTTACTTTTTTGCTCAAACATTTTCAATGGGTTCAAAATCTATGAACTAATACTCAAGAACCTTTGCAATCAGATCCAACCTCTCTTGGCAGCATTCTCCTATGCTGCCTTTATATATTTCCTATTCAACCAGCTTGTTCTCCTTGCTGCTCCCTGAGAATGCACTTGACCTTCTCACTTCCAGGCCTTTGCTCTTGTCATGTGTTCTGCTAGCTATGCCGTCTGTTCATTAGATTTCAAATACCCTCAACAACTCAGTTCAAATACTTTCTTCTTTCTGACACCCTCCTCCCATCAAACTGGACATGTTCTCATCTACTAGGGAATTCCCGCAAGATTTGTTGACATTGTTCTTTTCTTAGGGCTTTATGATCATCTCTTCTTGCATCTCTCACATACATCTGCATTTATTATTTCTGGTAGCAGTTAATATTAGTAAATAAGACCAACCATTCCAATTCAGCTACTTTTTTCTACTGAACATGTCTTTCATTGCCCAAACTGAACAAGTTATTTTATACTGTTAGGCATTTTCATACTCTTATGAGAGGAACAGAATGCAGAGGGTAAATTTCTTACCAAGAAACTGAATAAGAACTCAGCAGATGAGTTATTCTCATAATCTTAATTATTTGTAAAGTTGGAAGGAGTTGCATTTTGGGCTTATAATGTTCATGTTAGTCAACTGATGATATTTTTATATTTCTTATATTCCATTTGAAATTGGTAGATATTAAAAAACCCATATATAAATTGATGTGTTCAGGAATAAAGGAACATAACTCAGCTTGCAACTTATACCTTGTGTCATTGACAGAATCTTTTTGAGAGAATGATAAAACAAATCTGGAAAAATATTATTGTTCATCAATCTAATGAAAAATACATGGAAGTTCTTTATACTATTTTTGCAATTTTTCTTTAAGCTTGAAATTGTTTCAAAATAAAAATTTAAAAATATATTTTTTCCTTCAGCCATTTGGATTGAGGATAATGCCAAATTAAATCCCCTTGAATGTCAATTGTATAATTTTAAAATTTTGAAACTTTAAATCTTAAAACCTCTTTTATTCTTTAAAACATAAACAAGTCCTAATTAAAAGGAATAATAAACCATATTTCTTAATCTTTAAAAACAATTTGGATAACTAACTGTATATGTTTATATCAGAAGTGAACAGATAATTATTCAGCAAATAATTAGGGCATGTTTATTTTGTGCTAGGCACTGCTCAAGGTGCTGGACAACTAAATCTCTCCCATTATGATGCTTGCATTCTGGGGACAAGAGGAGAATGGCAGAGATAATAAATAGGAGTATATATATAAGTAAATAATGGTGTATCAGTTGGTGATTAGGTCTAAAGGAATAAATGAAGCAGGACCTGAAGGATAAATGGTCAGTGAGCTCCT